>OLKM01001247.1:128971-141986 GCA_900291075.1 Melanogrammus aeglefinus | reverse complement strand
GGTGTTCCGCGCAATCTATCAATGCTTTAACAAATATTTAAACTTTGATGCGACATTCGCGTGATGACAGGCAATCAGCGTTCATAGGACCCTTTTCTGGAAAGGGTCTATGTTTCCCCGCATTTATAATCGTTACAATATTTTTCACTTTGACGCGACATTCCCGTGAATGACAGGCAATCAGCGTTCCAATTTAGCGTGGCCGCTGAGTGACATGTGGGTTTAAACGTAACAACCAAATCAGCGTTCACTGTCTCATGCTGCAGGGTGAACTGCAGCATGGAGGAGAAAGTGATATTGTTGCCGTTTGAGCGACTCCCGGAGCTCTACTATATCTATAGTATATAATATAATAGTATGATATATCCACGGCCACAAGCTCTTGTGCGCCTCCGGATGGCCGTAGGCGCAGGGCGCTCTCGTAGGGATTGGGCTTCGGCGTTTGTTTAACCGGCGTCGGGTTCTCCGACTCCTCTCCTCTTCCACAAAGGTAAAGACATGCAATGGTGGTTATCTCGGCCAGAAATTTGGCAGTAATGGTGGAAAAAGTAACAGACCGGGAACATAGGACCTTTTTTTAAAAAGGGGGTCCTATGTTCCCCGGTCACATACATAATCGGGAACATAGGACCTTTTTGGGAAAAGCGGGGAACATAGGACCCTTTTTTTTTTAAAAAAAAGGGTCCTATGTTCCCCAGTCTCAATCAAAGAGGGGAACATAGGACCCGGGGAACATAGACACGCTCCCGGACCATCCACTGTTCAACAGGCCAACCAAAAACTTGCCTTTATTTTTGCAATGGAGCAATCTTTGTTGATATTGATGCTCGATCCGATTTGCGTTAAAGGGCTGTTAACTTCATGGATTACTGTTGTAATGTTATGTAATTATAAATAAACAACTTTGGATATTTCTAAGTAGGTGTCTTTATTTTACCAGCCATCATGGTTCTCCCGTTACACTTGTTCTGTCGTTCTTAAGTCTAGCTCCATCTGATCTAGTAATCAACACTGCCACCTAGTGGTCGTAACATATAACATATATACAGAACATACATATTACATCCTTCTTTCGCTGAGAATAAAAGTCAAATAATAGTAGGCCCAAGGCTATATCAAGACTATACCTGGAAGCTACACTTAAACCCATTAACCCACAGTAAGGGCTACCACACCTAAAGCTTTTCTTAGAGGTAAACAAGGTAAACAATTAATCCCTTCTTTCAGAAAACAGGTTTTAGAAAGTAACCTTACTTGACTGTACTGTGTAAATTAACTACGATATCTCTTTCAGGTAACAGTGGTAATGTACATTAAAACCTCTTCTTTCAGGTAACACACGTAAGTAACGGTAGAGGTAATAAAACGTAAGTAACAGATATGAACAGTAGCAATAAACAGGAATATCCTCTTATTTCAGGAAACCAAGGTAATAACAGTATATTATTTTTTTTCAATGTTACAACTAAACTTTCATTTAAGACTATTCTCAGGTTCAAACAACACTTCACATTATGTAAACCACACATACTCTCACAAGTCCATCATCACTCTTGATCTTCTAGCTCTGCTAGACTTACGGCAGACAGGGTGCCCCTGTCTCTGATGTTGGTGTCTGATGCTCTGTTGGCTGCACATCCTGGTGTGCATCAGGAGGGTTTGTTACTTCTGCGTGTGACTGCTTTCTAAATGTCTCTTGAGTCCTGAGCAGGCATCTGCGGTTCCACCGGAATACATGTACATCCTCTGTTCTGACTGTGTATGACCTCGGACCGACTTCTTTGAGCACCACTGCTTTTCTGTTCCATGTGTGCTGTTTTTCTTCTTTCTTGGTATGTGTGGTAATATGTTGCGCAGTTTTTGGTTCATGAGGAGCTTTCTGAGGGTGATGTCGCTCTACTTCCAGAGAGTGAAGACCGATAGGTCAACAGTGTGCAAGGTAAGGGTCTGATTTGTCTCTGCAGCATTTTTTAGAAGTCTTTTAACGATTTCCACTCCTTTCTCTGCCTTACCATTCGCCTTTGGATAGAGAGGGCTCGATGAAGTGTGTTGGAACCCATACTCCTCTGCAAAACAATTGAAACCTCTTGGCTGCTGTACTGCGGACCATGTCACTTTGGACTATCTGGGGAATGCCATGTCTGCCAAAGATGCTTTTCATGCGAGTTATAACAGCCACTGGCAGATCGTGCTGTTCAGTTGTGCCTACTTCAGGATAGTTGATGAAAGTGATAAATAAATCACTAAGAGAAGTCCTTTCCATTTTACATGAAAAGATCTGTTCCAACTTTTTGCCATGGCTCAGTCGGCATTTCTGGGATCAATATTGGCTCTTTGGCTTGCTTGTATTTGTGTCTTTGGCATGTATCACACTTACTAATCAGTCTCTCAATGTCTCTGTTTATACCTGGCCATTAGACCTCTTCCCGTGCTCTTGCTCTGCATTTTTTCTATGCCAAGGTGCCCCTCATGGATTCTGCTGAGCATATCTTTCCGCATAGATGCTGGGATGATGATCCTATTTTGTCTCTGACTGCAGTGTCTCATCTTGTTCAGTTTCCTGTGCAATCTTCTGGAGCACCATGTCTGACACTGGGAGAGAAGAGACAATTAAGTCTACATGCCTTTCAAGCTCTTTTGACGATTTTGTTTGTGCCTCTCTTGATTGCACAGCTGCTTGGGGCGGCGCGGGTCCATATCATATCTTTGTAACCTCATCATTGTTGAATCCTGGGAGACATGTCATTCAGGTTCTTTTTGTAGATAGAGATGAGTGGATGGTGATCTGTTTCTGATGTGAAAGTAGGCAGCCCATATATGTATCCATGAAACTTCTCGCATCCAAACACTAACCCTAGAGTCTCTTTTTCAATTTGGGCATACCTCGTTTCCGTCTCCATCATTGATCTTGATGCATATGCCACTGGTCTCCAATGGCCTTCGTTGTCAGCTTGGAGCAGCACTGCGCCCAATCCGTCTTTGGATGCATCTGTGGAGACTTTTTTTTTTCGAGGATCAAAGAAGGTAAGCACTGGTTCTCTGGTAAGTGTCTGTTTGAGCTTCTCCAATTCTTTGTTGTGGCTGTTCAGTCCACTGAAATCCTCTGAATGTCAGTGTTTTTGCGGATAGATTTGGAATAAACTTCCCTAAAAAGTTCACCATTCCCATAGCTCGCAGTACCCCCTTCTTGTCCATAGGGGCAGGTATGTCATGAATAGCCTGTACATTGGAGTGGTCTGGCTCTACACCCTCTCCGGACAGCTTGTCACCTAAGAAAGTGATCTCTGTGATCCCGAACTGACATTTGCTTTCGTTCAGTTTCAGACCTCTCAACTGAATCCTTTTCAGGAGATTCATTATGTTGTGCTAGTGTTGAGCCCCATACTATTAAATCATCGATGTACACACGGGTGCCCTCTAGCCCCTCTATGATCGATTCCATCGCCCTATGAAAAATCTCGGGGGCCAATTTTATTACAAATGGCAATCGAAGAAAACTATCTTCCGAAAGGTGTGTTGAATGTGCAATACTTGCTACTCTCAGAGTCCAGTTTCAGTTGCCAGAAACCATGAGATGCATCTAGTTTGCTAAAATATCTCGCCCCTGCCATTTCACTTGTGATCTCTTCCCTTTTTGATATCTGGTAATTCTCTCTTTTAATGTTCTCATTAAAAGGTCTAGGCACACTCTTAATTCACCATTGGGTTTTTTCACACATTTTTCTGTGGGCTCCTCGATGTGCCAAATTACTCCCAGATCCATCATTCTGTCCAGCTCCTTTTTCAGACTGTCTCTGAGCGGTGCTGGTACTCTCCACGGCGCATGTAAGACTGGCGTGGCATCACTTTTTAGTTGGATCTTATATGTGAAAGGCAGCGTTCCATGGCCCTTGAACAGTTCTGGAAACCTGTGCACTATATCATTTCAAATTCCTTTCCTGTGTCGGTGTCTGACACCTTTTCACTGTTGAGCTGATAGACCCTCTTGACCAGCTCCAGGTCCTCACATGCTCTGTCTCCGAGCAACGATTCGTGGTCATCAGGAACCACTTTGTGTCTTGCCTTTCACACACATTTTAAGCCGGCACACCCCCTTGGTTTCAATTGGCTGTCCATTATATGTTTTCAGTGGGACAGTGCTTTCTGTATTTTGGCTTCTCTTTAAGTGCTTTAATGTCCTTTAAACTGATCAGGTTGGCTTTTGCCCCTGTGTCTAGTCTGAACAACACCACTGTCCCATTAACTAACAGTAGTGCCACCCATTTATCTGTTTGCACTGCATTGACTGGCCGCACAGTCTCATCTGCATTGACTGGCTGGCCAGTCTCCTCTATTTCACTGCCCCCCTCAGTAACCATGTACACAAACTCTGGATCACTCTGTGAATCACTGTCATCTGTTTCATTCACTACGTGGACTTTTTGTTCCTTCTCCCTTGAACAACACATTCTAGCATAGTGATTTTGTCCATGACACCTGGAGCAGGTTTTTCCAAATGCTGGGCACTGTCTGGCCTTGTGCTGGCCTCCACATCGTTTGCAGGTAAATTCCTTGTGTCTGAATTCTTTGTCACTGCTCCTCTCTGTTCCTTCTTTGCGCCTAGTGTCTCTATCTCGGTCCTTCCCGCGCCACTTTCCTTTGAAAGAATTGCGTCTACGTCACCATGTATTTGAGCGGGCTGCTGAGCTAGTCCTTTGTCAGCAACATCAAACGTTTCGGCATGCTGCCTAACGAAGTCCCTCGCCTGGCATATTTTCACTGCCTTCTCTAGGTTCAGGTCAGCCTCACCCAACAGCTTTTCCTGACTTTACTGTCACAGTCCCCGAACACAGTTTGATCACGAATCAATGAGTCCTTCAATACATTGAAATTACAGGTGCTAGCTTTTAGCTTCAGGTCTGTGAGGAAGCTGTCGAACGCCTCTCCTTCACGTTGCAGTCGTGATCTAAAAACGTACCTTTCGTAGGTCTCATTCTTTTTAATGTTCATCAAACTGCTTGAGTACTGCATCCAGCCTGTTCTTGTCTTCTTCAGGGTCAAAAGTGAACGCGTTATACACCTCTATTGTTTCGGTCCCCGCAACAGTTAGCAACAGTGCTATTTTGCTCTTGTTGCTCCTTGAACCGCCACCTTACCGTGGTGGAGGGGTTTGAGCACCCGAATGATCCTGGGAGCTATGTTGTCCGGGGCTTAATGCCCCTGGTAGGTGCTCCCCAAGGCAAACAGGTCCTAGGTGACGGGTCAGACTAAGAGCGGTTCCAAAACCCCTCATGAGTAAAAATAAAATATCAAGGACGTGCACGTCGCCCGGATCGGCGTCACCGGGGCCCCACCCTGGAGCCAGGCCTGGGGTTGGGGCTCGCAAGCGAGCGCCTGGTGGCCGGGTCTTCGCCCATGGGACCCGGCCGGGCGCCCGCCTTCCAGTAGGCCCACCACCCGCAGGAAGGACCATGAGGGGTCGGTGCCGTGTGATTTGGGTGGCAGCCGTGGGCGGGGGCCCCGGTGACCCAATCCCCGGACAACGACTCTGGCTTTAGGGACATGGAATGTCACCTCGCTGGGGGGGAAAGAGCCTGAGCTCGTGCGGGAGGCTGAGAGGTATCGACTAGAGATAGTCGGGCTCACCTCCACGCCAGCCTGGGCTCTGGAACCCAACTCCTTGAGAGAGGCTGGACTCTCTTCCACTCAGCTCAGCCGCCATGTGTTGGAGTTCTCCCCACTGAACGAGAGGGTTGTTTCCCTGCGCCTTCAGGTCGGGGATAGGTCTCTCACTGTTGTCTCGGCCTACGGGCCGAACGGCAGTGCAGAGTACCCGGCCTTCCTGGAGGCCCTGGGAGGGGTGCTGGAAAGTGCTCCTACCGGGGACTCCATCGTTCTGCTGGGGGACTTCAATGCCCACGTGGGCAGCGACAGTGTTACCTGGAGAGGTGTGATTGGGAGGAACGGCCTCCCCGATCTGAACCCGAGCGGTGTTTTGTTATTGGACTTCTGTGCTAGCCACAGTTTGTCCATAACGAACACCATGTTCAGGCATAAGGGTGTCCATCAGTGCACGTGGCACCAGGACACCCTAGGCCGGAGGTCAACGATCGACTTTGTAGTCGTGTCATCTGATCTCCGGCCGTATGTCTTGGACACTCGGGTGAAGAAAGGGGCTGAGCTGTCAACTGATCACCACCTGGTGGTGAGTTGGATCCGCTGGCAGGGAAGGAAGCTGGTTAGACTTGGCAGACCCAAGCGTATCGTGAGGGTCTGCTGGGAACGTCTGGCAGAATCCCCTGTCAGGGAGGTCTTCAACTCCCACCTCCGGGAGAGCTTTGACCAGATTCCGAGGGAAGCCGGAGACATTGAGTCTGAATGGACCATGTTCTCCACTTCCATTGTTGACGCGGCCGTCCGGAGCTGTGGCCGTAAGGTCTCCGGCGCTTGTCTCGGTGGTAATCCCCGAACCCGGTGGTGGACCCCGGAAGTAAGGGATGCTGTCAAGCTGAAGAAGGAGTCCTACCGAGCCTGGCTAGCTCGGGGGACTCCCGAGGCAGCTGATGGGTACCGGCAGGCCAAGCGGACGGCAGCCCGGGCAGTCACAGAAGCAAAAACTCGGGTCTGGGAAAAGTTCGGGGAGGCCATGGAGGAGGACTACCGGTCGGCCTCAAGGAAATTCTGGCAAACCATCCGACGCCTCAGGAGGGGGAAGCAGTGCTCCGCCAACACTGTTTACAGTGGAGGAGGGGAGCTGTTGACCTCGACTGGGGATATCGTCGGACGGTGGAAGGAATACTTCGAGGATCTCCTCAATCCCACTGGCACGCCTTCCGTCGAGGATGCAGAGGCTGAGGATTCAGAGGTTGATTCATTCATCACCCAAGCTGAAGTCACTGAGGTAGTCCGGAAGCTCCTCAGTGGCAAGGCACCGGGGGTGGATGAGATCCGCCCTGAGTACCTCAAGTCTCTGGATGTTGCAGGGCTGTCGTGGCTGACACACCTCTGCAGCATCGCGTGGCAGTCGGGGACAGTGCCTCTGGACTGGCAGACCGGGGTGGTGGTCCCTCTCTTCAAAAAGGGGGACCGGAGGGTGTGTTCCAACTACCGGGGGATCACACTCCTCAGCCCTCCCGGGGAAAGTCTATTCCAGGGTGCTGGAGAGGAGAATTCGGCCGATAGTCGAACCTCGGATTCAGGAGGAACAATGCGGTTTTCGTCCTGGCCGTGGAACACTGGACCAGCTCTACACCCTCCGCAGGGTGCTCGAGGGTGCATGGGAGTTTGCCCAACCAGTCCACATGTGTTTTGTGGACTTGGAGAAGGCTTTCGACCGTGTCCCACGTGGCTTCCTGTGGGAGGTGCTCCGAGAGTATGGGGTCGGAGGCCCTCTGCTGAGGGCTGTACGGTCCCTGTATGACCGGAGCAGGAGCTTGGTTCGCATTGCCGGCAGTAAATCAGACCTGTTCCCGGTGCGTGTTGGACTCCGGCAGGGCTGCCCTTTGTCACCGGTTCTGTTCATTATTTTTATGGACAGAATTTCTAGGCGCAGCCAAGTGCCGAGCGCGGAGGGGTACGGTTCGGGAGCCACTTGATTTCATCTCTGCTTTTTGCAGATGATGTGGTCTTGTTGGCTCCCTCGAGCCAGGACCTTCAGCATGCACCTGGGGGGTGTTTGCAGCCGAGTGTGAAGCAACTGGGATGAGAATCAGCACCTCTAAGGCCATGGTTCTCGACCGGAAAAAGGTGGCTTGCACCCTCCAGGTCGGGGGAGAGTTCCTGCCTCAGGTGGAGGAGTTTAAGTATCTCGGGGTCTTGTTCACGAGTGAGGGGAGAACGGAGCGCGAGATCGACAGGCGGATCGGTGCGGCGGCCGCAGTAATGCGGTCATTGTATCGGTCCGTCGTGGTGAAGAAGGAGCTGAGCCGAAAGGCAAAGCTCTCGATTTACCGATCGATCTACGTTCCCACCCTCACCTATGGTCATGAACTCTGGGTCATGACCGAAAGAACGGGATCCCGGATACAAGCGGCCGAAATGAGTTTCCTCCGCAGGGTGGCGGGGCGCTCCCTTAGAGATAGGGTGAGGAGCTCTGTCACCCGGGAGGAGCTCGGAGTAGAGCCGTTGCTCCTCCACATCGAGAGGAGCCAGCTGAGGTGGCTCGGGCACCTGTATAGGAGGCCCCCTGGACGCCTCCCTCGTGAGGTGTTCCGGGCATGTCCCACCGGGAGGAGGCCCCGAGGAAGACCCAGGACACGCTGGAGTGACTACGTCACTCGGCTGGCCTGGGAACGCCTAGGGGTCCCCCCGGAAGAGCTGGAGGAAGTGTCCGGGGAGAGGGAAGTCTGGGGATCCCTGCTCCGACTGCTGCCCCCGCGACCCGACTCCGGATAAGCGGATGAAAATGGATGGATGGATGGATAGACGTCTCCGACCCACCGATAGCCGCGAGGTACAGCTCAAACTGCTGTTTAAAAGTCTTCCAGTTGGCGTCCAGGTTCCCGGTAAGTTTTAGAGTCCCTGGTGGCTTTATAGAATCCATTCCTGGTACCATGTAATCTTATGTAATTATAAATAAACAACTTTGGATATTTCTAAGTAGGTGTCTTTATTTTACGAGCCTTCATGGTTCTCCCGTTACACTTGTTCTGTCGTTCTCAAGATAGCTCCATCTGATCTAGTAACAACACTGCCACCTCGTGGTCTAACATAAAACATATATAGGCCTACAGAACATGCATATCATTACAACTGTGAAATCGCGGTAGGCTATAGTATTAGTTATTATCTCGTAGTACGGTGAAATCCGCGAGCTGATGACCATTATGGTCGTTCCTTCGTGCCGAACCGGCTTGGCAGCTTAAAAAGGAGCGATCACGGATAGCTTCGTCCTATGCACCGAAACTTCTACAATGCAACAAAATATTTAAAGAGCATCAAGCTATTATGTGCAGATAATATAACAGTACATTAGTCAGTCATTTGTGTTAGGTTAAACAAGGATTTGAATATGTTTTTAATTTAAGGACCACCCACAATTAGTCTGGCCCATCCACAACTGGAATCCTGGCGCCGTGCCTGCTTGCACCCAGAGCAATTCACTTTCTCGCCGACGGATGTATCGTTGCTAGTTTGCAACCAGTGCAAAGCAGATTTTCCCCTGCAACTCGCGCCACTAAACTTGCACCCTGAGAGGCGTGTCGGCGAAAAGCAGAGGCGTGTTCTGGCCTAAATTATATATGGTACTATCTTACAGATCGATAAAGTAATTGCGCCACTGAGCGGCGCAGACCTTGTCTAAATGCCCTAGGCCTAGCAGATAGCGTGGTCGGTGTTGCTATTTTGACGTGCCTAGGCAGGTCGGAACTGTAACATAAGCTTACACACACGTAGGCTATGCACAGCACATGCAAAAAATTAGCCTAATTTAAATATTATGATGTCAAAGATTGTTAATATGTTTGAAACTGCATGAATGAACACTGTAGTAGGCTATGCCATGCATTAAAATAATAATTATAACAATAATAAACTAGAGCAAAGTATATTCCAGCCTTCCAAAACAAAATCTTGTTTTAGGGTAAATAATAACATTGGTTAAATTATTTGGGAAAGAACAGCTGATACAGCAGTAATAAGTTGTACTTTTAAATCAATGCATTATTCTGCAAACACAGTACAGTAAACACATATTTTCTGACACAGACATCCTGTACAAGCCCATAACTTTTAGGATTGATGAGTATTTGATCATGAGAAAATGTTGTTTTACCGTCAGTGAGTGTTTAAAAGAATGAATGATGCTTGGCACGTGTGTGCACCCATCTGTTTAAACACAAGCAAACTAAACATGTAACGCCTAATACAGTCCATGGCAATGTATATTATAAGTCGATACTGATAATGTACAGTATACAATACTATGTATACTATATACTATACTATAATACTATATATAGTATAATACTATACTATACTATTAACAATGTTTGTTAATATATTGCCGCATATCATTAAATATGTTGCAGCCACAGGACCGCAGATCATATATGTGTTAAGTTCTCTTTATCGAAATTTAATGCACTCACATTCCACGCACACACACATGTTTATACATTAGAGAATCCAGTAATGAAATGTAATGAAATAAAATCTAACTTGTAATGCCTACGCAAAGACAAGCACGTACCTCCAAGGACATTGTAAACACACACACACACACACACACACACACACACACACACACACACACACACACACACACACACACACACACACAACATCCAAAATGACAACACACCCCACACACAACACACACACACACACACACACACACACACACACACACACACACACACACACACACACACCCACATACTATTTCATAAAAAATAATACAAAAGAATTTTAAAGGAAGTTCCCTGTGTCAAGTAACCACATATGCACGTTTTGATCAAAATAATGATTAATATGACCAAAACATACAATAATCAACGCATGAATCATCAAACCAAACTACAGAGTGAGTCATCCAACCTCCACAAAGATGAGTCAAACAATACATTGAAAGTATTGAAATCAGGAGGATGTTTTATTAAAGATATAGGTTGATTGTTAAAGCACAGAAATAACAAAATGGCCACAACAATAGACCTTTATTGGTTATATTGCTGCCTGTGTGTGCGTGCATGTGTGTGTGTGTGTGTGTGTGCGTGCATGTGTGTGTGTGTGTGTGTGTGTGTGGCTTGTGTATGTGTGTCCTTGAGTGTGTGTGAGCACATGTTTGTTCAAATGAAAGAGGAAGGAGTCGACGGAGGAAGTTCATGAACAGAAAGGAAGGAATCGCCTCGGGCTGAATCTGAAGTAGCCTACCTAAGAACCTCATATGGCTGCAAACTCTGTCAATACGTTCTGAGAATGTGTGCTACAGACAGATATCATTTTTTTGTTGTATGTGTGTCTTTGTTATCCTTATAATCTCTGTGGTGCTCCATAAACACTAGGTTCAATTGCCAGGAAAATCCTTTTATGTCATCTCCTGCATGTCCTGCAGATTATTTTGGCCTGGACTACTTTGTGTGTGTGTGTGTGTATGTATATGCATGAATATGTGCCTGCTTGTATGCCTATGTGTGTGTGTGTGTGTGTGTGTGTGTGTGTGTGTGTGTGTGTGTGACTATGTGCTTGCATGCCTGTGCAACCCGGTATCACGAGATATCGTGCTCATGCGCACGAAACGTGTTAATCTATTGAATCGTGTCCCAGAGTACGATTGTTCGACTTTTTTCGTGAAACTCATCACGAAATGTTAACCAATGCATTCTGATTGCGCATCCTTCACAACTATATTCTTGGTCATAACTATCAAACCAAACATCCTTCACATTCGCCGAGCGACGATTATGAAAGTAAAATGCACATTTCTCGCTAAAAATGTTTACATAAACATTTTTAATGGCGTAACTATGATAAAATATCATATTTTCCACCCAGAATAAAAAGTATGTCCGCCATTTTCACAGAAAAATAGCCTAAAAACTATCCAATAGGAAAGATGCTCACAGCGTCTATCCGTGACGTAGGCCTAGTCACCGATAGACGCTTTTAACGCTTTTGATGGCGGGTTACGCCATTAAAAGTGTTTATGTAAACATTTTTAGCGAGAAATGTGCATTTTACTTTCATAATCGTCGCTCGGCGAATGTGAAGGATGTTTGGTTTGATAGTTATGACCAAGAATATAGTTGTGAAGGATGTGCATTCAGAATGCATTGGTTAACATTTCGTGATGATTTTCACGAAAAAAGTCGAACAATCGTACTCTGGGACACGATTCAATAGATTAACGCGTTTCGTGCGCATGAGCACGAGATCTCGTGATACCGGGTTGGCCTGTGTGTGTGTTCGCATGTGTATATGTGCATGCATACCTGTGTGTGTGTCTGTGTGAATATGTTAATGTATGCCTGTGTGTGTGATTGTGTGAGAATATGTGTTTACTTGCATGCCTGTGTGTCTGTGTGTCAGTGTGTGTGAATATGTGCTTGCATGCCTATGTGCATGTGTGTGTGTGTGAATATGTGCATGCATACCTGTGTGTGTGCATGTGTAACGGGGGGGGGGGGGGGGGGGGTTAGCAACAGGAGGGCAGAAGAGCAGATCGAGAGTCCGGGACTGGAGAGCAGACAGGCCGACAGGGACTGGACGTCGGGTGGGAGGTCAGGCAGGCGAAGGGCCGATAACAGGAAGTCAAGCAGGTGGATAAGGAGACGGGGTACAAGGAGCAGACAGACCGACAGGGACTGGACGGCAGGCAGGCAGGAGTTCAGACAGGCGAGGGTTCATTATCAGGCAGAGCAGACAGAGCAGAGCAGAGCAGAGCAGAGGAGAGTAGAGTAGAGTAGACTAAGGCTGCATCCGAATACTCGTACTTGCATACTATATAGTATGCATTTTGTAGTATACGAGAGAAAGGTATCAGGCGAGGTCAGGGTGAATAGCTCTGTATGCATTCTGGTAGTACGGAAGTCGTTTTCCGAATGCATACTACCGCCAAAGTGAACCACGGACCACACTACGCTTATCCCCACAATGCAACCGGGAGTCTGTGGTGACTTAACGACATGAAGAGTATGGGGCTGACCCGACACTGCTCCAATATATCATTTCCATGTATGATACATTATTATATTATCACATCATTCTGATAGTATTATATATAATATAGGATATATATCAGATATCGCATGTTCAACGGAATGCTTTATTTGCAGTTATGATATAGAGACAGTTTTTTTTATCAATAGCAACGATAATGAGACGGGAAAACAGGTATAATTTTGCTGCCATGCTGGGAGGACGATACGTCATCTCAAAAACATCAGGTGGAGTTTCGGACGGCGTTCTACGAGCAGAAGATCTGTCAGGACCTGTACTACAGCAGTCAAGGTGTAGTATGGTCAAGGTAGTAGACACTAGACAGAAATAGTAATGTACTAGGTATTCGGATGCAGCCTAAGTCAATCGGGAGTTGCAG
>OLKM01001247.1:118971-123971 GCA_900291075.1 Melanogrammus aeglefinus | reverse complement strand
GCCTATAAAATGTAACATTGCTTTCTGTGACAAGTTGCTCAAATATGATATGATAAACACTGCTATAAACTATAAACCGTCTTTTCGTCAGAAGAAGAAATCTTACATATTGCTTTCTGTGATAAGTTACTCATCTTGTGACGATATGATATAAACACTGCTATAACGCGGAGAGGTGCTGCTTTTTCAGACGGGGATTGCATTTTCGGCACAACACCTGGTGTGGGGTGTCAGGCTTGGATGTCGCGCTCGTCCAGTGGCGTAACTCTCTGCCAATCGGTGGCCTCATGGAACTTCGACGGAGGTGAGACTAAAAAAGTACCAAGTACCAGGTAGCAGGTACCACATTTTGAAATGCAAAAAAAGGCAGGCCAAGTCGCGACAAGTTGAGCTGGTACTGTTGGTGGAAAAGGGGCAATAGTTTACTACAAACTACACATCCACAATCCTAACACCACATAGAAACACTACATCTATACATCTATAAACCTAAAGCAAACCACATGGAAACACTACAAACTACACATCCACAATCCTAACGTCACAACATAGAAACACTACAAGCTACACATCTACAATTCTAACCACATAGAAACACTACAAACTACACATCTACAATCCTAACGTGCACCACACAGAAAGCCGTATGAAAACACAGAAAACTGTATGAATGTTTATGATATTGTGATATTGCCTGAAAGAATAAATTAAAAACCTAGTTGTGAGTTGACTGATGATAAGTGGCTTCACTGGTTCATGTGTGAACTGCCAGCTGAAGAACTAAGTTTGAGCCCACCCTCATACACCAAGTTATCTCATGCCTTTTGTACTCACGAAGAAATGAATGAAATGGAATGGCGGGGTTCTGTAAACAAGCAGCATATTAAATAACATATTGTAGATAATCATATAAAAAATATCCTATATGCCACACATGTATGTGACACAAACTGCGTGGACACATCTATGCGAGTGTCCACAGATCAACGCAGCTTGGTAAGCTGTGATTGCAAGGCTGTCAACCTATCAGTATACTGATACATTATTGATAATGCAGCTATTCATAAGCTCATGTGGTTTGGTGTCACTAATATGGTTTAGATCTACTCTAATTGTCGCCCACTGCACTGTAACAAACAATTTAGGCCTTTATGCAAGACTTTATGCAATGTTTAGTTGAACTTCATGGGTTCAAATCCCAGCGTTGGCTATGAACTTCCTCCAAAAGTGGTCACAGTAATGGGGCTGTTCTATGGCCGCTTCGAGTGCAGTGTCATTGTCAATGGAATACCATCAGACTGGTTCACCGTAGAGTCAGGTGTGCAACAGGGGTGTACCAAGTCTCCCATTCTCTTCCTAAGGGCCGTCGACTGGGTAATGAGGAATACAACGGCCGATAAACCCAGGGGCATTCAGTGGACTTTGTTCGAAGACCTAGACTCTAGATTTAGAAGACTGACAGACTTAAACGGTATGCAAAGCAAACAGGTTTTGAACATCAACGCCTCCAAAACAAAAATGATATGCATTAATGCCAATCCAGATGCACCAATCACAGTGGATGAAGAAATCCTCGACAATGTCGAAGAGTTCACCTACCGGAGAAGTCTTGTTCCCAAAGACAACTCAACATCAAAGGAAATCAGAGCAAGGCTAGGGAAGGCCCACGGTGCTTTTGCAAGGCTTCATCCTATATGGAGGTCAAAGCAGTACAGCCTCAAAACAAAGATCCGATGCCTTCCGCAATAAATGTCTCCAGAAAATCTGCTGCATCTTCTGGCCTGAGAAGATCTCCAACAAAGAACTGCACAGGAAGACCAAGTGCACTCCTGTTGTGTCGGAAATCAAACCTTGCCGATTACGATGGCTGGGCCATGTACTCAGGATGGACCAGGATAGAATCCCAAAGCTCGCTCTAAGATGGACCCTAACTGGGGAAAAGGAGTCAAGGTCGACCAAAAACAACCTGGCGACAAACCTTGGCCGCTGAGCTGAAGGAGATGAACATGAGGCGAGGCACAGCATGCAGCGCAAGACAGGTGGAGATGGAGGCAGATTGTTGAGGCCTTATTTCCCACCTGGAACGAAGAGGATTAATGAAAAAGAATGAACCTTCAGGGCGCACTCACACTAGGCCATCTGTAAAATGCCCAAGTCCGTTTCACACCTGTACCGTGGTCAAGTCTAGATCGTTTGGCTAGTGTGAGGACTCCAACCGTACTCAAGAACAGTTCTAATCCGTGGCCTGAGCACTTTTCGGAGAGGTGTGCTCAGGTGCAGGAGTGCTCAGGCCACGGTACAGATGCTAATGAGCCGACACGTGCGACCCTTCTTTCCCATTAAAGAATAAAAATGACAACAAGCGGTTCACGATGGTGCGATAGTGAAGTTGAGTTTTTGATCAAAAATCCCCCGTTCGTCACGGCGCAGGCTTTCTTGGTTCACTTGAGAAGGCGGGGCTGCACACAGAGTCTAGACCTCTTTAAAATAATTTGCACACTCCCGAATGTTTACTTTTTTTTGTGAATAAAGACACCCGCATGCAATAAGTTCACGTGTGTAGGCTACAAACACGATTAAATATTTATTATTATTATTCATTAACTCAGTGCAAAAACGCCAACATATTCTTTATTTTGCCGACCCCCATTTGTGTGTGTGTGTGCGTGTGCTTGTGTGTTTGTGTGTATGTGTGTGTGCTTGTGTATATGTGTGTGTGTGTGTGTGTGTGTGTGTGTGTGTGTGTGTGTGTGTGTGTGTGTGTGTGTGTGTGTGTGTGTGTGTGTGTGTGTGTGTGTGTGTGTGTGTGTGTGTGTGTGTGTGTGTGGGTGTGTTATCAATGTGCCGCATTTCCTCAAACTCACACAACTGGATCATGGCTGTAGGCTGTTGCTCCAATGAATGCCTCTCATTGTATCTACTGTTGTTTGGGACATTTTGTATTTTATAATTGTGTTGTGAGTGTGTGTGTGTGTGTGTGTGTGTGTGTGTGTGTGTGTGTGTGTGTGTGTGTGTGTGTGTGTGTGTGTGTGTGTGTGTGTGTGTGTGTGTGTGTGTGTGTGAGAGTGTGTGTGTGTGTGTGTGTGTGTGTGTGTGTGTGTGTGTGTGTGTGTGTGTGTGTGTGTGTGTGTGTGTGTGTGTGTGTGTGTGTGTGTGTGTGTGTGTGTGCATGCCCTCTATCATGCTAACCATCATCAGCACTGGTATCAATAGTTGTGCTTGGGGCCTGGTGACATACAAAGCATCTCATGAATAGATATTCTAGTCAATACACACAAAATCACACACACACACACACACACGACACACACACACACACACACACACACACACACACACACACACACACACACACACACACACACACACACACACACACACACACACACACACACACACACACACAACTATTGTACAGTACATAGAAAAACCACCAGACAATATAATGGAGTGATATATGCAAGACGAGAACGATTTGGGGTTGCAAAGGTTCAGAATACAAAATGAGGAAGCCACTATGAAATAAATAATACGTGTGTACACACGTGTGTGTATGCACCCCAGGGACGACCCTCATGGCCACAGCCCATGGCGCAGAGAGAGGCAGCCGTGAGGAGGAGAGGTATCTGCTACACAGAAGCTAGCATGGCCTCTGGGCTCTGATTATTGTTTACAGATCATTTATACATTAATTGGCTTGCCATGGATCACCCACTTGGGAGATGGATTAAACAGGAAGTAAAAATAAAACCAACAGCAGCCTGAAAGCTATAGAAGTCCATCTACCCTCCAAACGGAGGGGGTTACTCAAAACCATCACATTACACTGATTTCATATTCAAGATATCCCCCTGCAAAACCAAGGAGTTGGGGGGATGATAATAATGATTGTTGTTGAGAAGGAGGTTGCCTGTTTGTCTCAGCTACCAGAGCTCTTCCTCATTAATAAGGGCTGCTTAATCGAGGCCCAATGAAAGACTGTGTCAGAATAAATAATGTTAGGAACTATGGTTGGGATATCATTCAAGTGTGTGAGCCACCATGGGCGCAATCGACATTGGGCAACGTTTAATGTTTGACAGAAAATAATATGAAATTACACAATAAATGAACAGCAGAGGAGATGCGCTCGCCATGGGACAGTGGCGGGCCGACTCTGCGAGAGATCTTTATCCACTCCCCTTCTGTTTCGCGAAATCAGGGCTGTTGGTTTTATTTTGGCTCTCCACATTGTATTTGTCTGTACCCCAGATGGAGTGCATTTATAAATAAATACAGTAGGCCATACTATTATTGTGAAACACTGAGCGTAGTTACTCTCTGTTTCAATATCAGGAGAGATGTGTCATAACACTGTGGCGGAAAGCAGACCAGAAACAGCCCCTGGAACGGAGCTGGGGCTAGAACTAGGAGGACACCAGTGTAAGAAGACCTCAGCTAGGAGGAGACCTGTGACAGAAGACCTCAGCTAGGAGGACACCTTTGATAGAAGACCTCAGCTAGGAGGAAACCTGTGGAAGAAGACCTCAGCGAGGAGGAAACCTCGGACTGAAGACCTCAGGACCCAGGAGGGAACTCCATATTTCACAAGGACCCGCGAGGGGACTCTGTAGTCCAACGGGAACCTGGAGAGGACTCTGTAGTCCATCAGGTCTCAGAATAAAATACAGAAATACAGATACACAGAATAACATCATTGAATGGCCCTCTGGTGCAACAGTTCAGTCAGAAAAAAGGTTTGAAGACCACACATAGCACAGGGTTCAGCTGTGTGCTCCTGCACTCTGATGAATCATGTAGGAGCGTGCTGCGTCCCCAGCAGACGCCAGGGGATCTATGGGACCGAGCTACCGGTTCCCTGAACCTCGTTCCAACATTTCAATCTCAGAACCGATCGAAGGCCGCTGCTGCAGCGGTACACAGGGGGGGTCATAGGCAGCTGTCCTCATCGCTGCTGCATGGGGATTTGACAGATGCTGATGGTAAATGTTAAAGGTTAA
>OLKM01001247.1:101471-111471 GCA_900291075.1 Melanogrammus aeglefinus | reverse complement strand
GGTGTTTTACTAATTTGATATGTATTTGACTGCATCACTGACATGTCACTGAGACTCAACCACTACACCCTAAAAGGGGTGTAATTTGCTCTTACACAGCCGTAATAAGGAAGTGAGATTATTGTGAAAGAATTGTGAAAGTTTTCCATCAACAAATGTATACTTGTGTCCAACAATCCATCTTGCCCCTTGGGACAAAAGCACATTGTAACATTGACGGCTGTATTTACCTGGTGTGAGGACGGCATTTGAAGCAGCCCTCAGCTGGCGTTTGATGTTGGCCCTCCCCATCCCAACCATCACTTCATCAGCTTTTGTGTAATGGTATAGTGGGTGGAGGTCGTGTTTGTGTGTGTGTGTGTGTGTGTGTGTGTGTGTGTGTGTGTGTGTGTGTGTGTGTGTGTGTGTGTGTGTGTGTGTGTGTGTGGCACTTAGCTTAATGGACCAAAGGGCTCTGCGGACCAAACAGACCAAGCCCATTTATTTCTCTCCTCTTTCGCTAAATGACCAATCTAGAACAAACATACCGATGGGTATACCGGCCTCAATCCCCCGGCCACTGAGTGACACCCTCCCCTGTCCCCTTACCCCCCTCCTCACCCCACCCACCTTCACCAACTAGGTGAAGATTAACTACTGGTAATTACTGAAATATTGGAATGCAACAAAGGGAATGCTCAGGTGAAAGGTGTGTGTGTGCGTGTGCGTGTGTGTGCCCATTGACCTTGATATTATTTAGACCTATGCCACAGATAGCGCTGACATTCACTTCCTAACAAATTAAGTTTTGACAATGATTACATGAACGAAATGTACCATCCAATAAAATATCTATTGTTCAAATGTACAGTACACAAAGTCAAAAAGTTACGGCCACTCTGACGTTCTAGAGCCCCCAGAGGTCAAAGGAGGAAGAGCAGCCCAGTCATGTGATGATTGCTGGTTTAGTGGGTGGTGGGCCCGCTATCTAGAGGGTGAATCGGTTCCCTTCCAGAGTGTGTTTACAGGAACCAGTCCATGGGCCGCTTGGCTGGACTCAATGTTTTGGTGTCATCCTTATCTTCTTTTATGCACACATTTCCTTACAATTTTGTTGATGGAGCTATTCTTTTGACACCAACTGCATGTCAACAGAAGGTTACAGACCCCTGGGGGTGGAAAGGGGAAAACACACACACACACACACACACACACACACACACACACACACACACACACACACACACACACACACACCACACACACACACACACACACACACACACACACACACACACACACACACACACACACATTAACTCGGTTGGGAAATATCTTTGTATAACAGCCCATCTTGTTGTTCACTTTCTCAGAAGGAGAACTGGATGACGTTGTTTTGAATCAAGGTACTTATGACTATCTTTCAACGTGCATCACAGGATCTCATTCTGGCCATGTGTGTGTCACCTTGTTGCCTAAAATCCCTCTGAAAATGGCGCTGGACGTCAGACGCTCCCCAGACCCTTCCCCTCCTGTCCCCTCACCTCCCTGCCGCTCTGATGAGGGCTGCTTGAGGTGGGACAGGCAGCGCAGGTCAAGATGTTCTGCTCCACAATCGGAGGTTCACTTTACTAAACCTTACATATCTTAAGCTTCATTGAATGCTTTATGCAAATCACAAAGACGGAGAGAAGCTGTCTGAAAACAGATGAGTGAAGTATGAAACGTGGCTTTTCATTTCCGAAATGTACAATGATTTTATTCAACAATAAGGAATATCGAGAACAAAAGGTAAATCTTTAATTTGCTTTCCTGCCTAGTAATGATTGTGGCTTGAGGCCCATGACCTTAGGTATGCACCAGGGATGGTTCAGGTCTCTGAAGGTCTATGAAACTGATCCATACCTGAATGAGAAATCAGCTTGACGTGTGCGCGTGCACACTAACTGTTGCTGAGCTGCTTCGTGTACAGCTGTTAATGCTCCGTAGTGGCACCTCAGAAGTCCCTAAAGACACCCTATTCCTTATCATAGATACAGTATATCAAATTAATAGATGTATATGGTCCCTGATGCTGCCCTGAGTTTGGTATATTGTATTTATATAGTTAAATTGAAGTGTTTAATAAATGAAAGTGTACTGCTGGATTGACTGAACCTGCAGCCTTTGGGAATACTTTGGGAACATTTTCAAGTCAATGTATTGGTTGTGTTCGCTGGACCCAAACTGGCCATCACTGAGGACAGCCCGCCTGGAATCTTCAGTGTTGGCTGCACAGGGTGCGTTTGTGTTAGTGTTACAGATGGCTGCTGAAAAGTGATGCCATGCCACTGAGAAAGAGGAGAGATTAAGTTGTTGAGTTGGCCTGCTCTGTCCAAGGGCCCTGGGCTAATAGCCCAGAGCTATTAAAAGACCCTCTCACACACACACACACACACACACACACACACACACACACACACACACACACACACACACACACACACACACACACACACACACACACACACACACACACACACACACACACACACACACACAGAGAGAGAGAGACAATGAAAGACAGAAGACGTGCGCACACACATACAGACCAAAATGCCTCTGCATTCATTGTGTGTGTGTTTGTGTTTATAAAGTGGATGCTGCTGCTGTGTGTGTAAATGGTTTCTAATTAATGCAAATTGGCTGCAATGCTAGCATTTCAAAGGTGTGTGAGTGTATGTGTGTTTATGTGAATGTGTTTGCCTCCATTCATTCAACTACTACAGACCACATTTTTTCCTGAGGCGAGGCATTTGCTCTGTTTTGATATGGGAAGGGGCGCGCATGGTTTAACAATAACCTTTTACCATTACAAGTTCTGTCCTCCCCATCTCAAATATACGAGCAAATGATGCAAGGGCTTCGAAAGCAGAGTTTGCCTCTGAAGCCTGACTTGTGGTTTCTCTGGGGCATCCTGTTTTTCCAAAGGTTGAATTTGAATTAACTTGTGTGTTGTGGCTTGGCCCCCAGCATCTGGGGCCCCCAGCTCTGCTGTGCTAGGAGAGGACTCGCCCATCTCAAGCCTAGTGTAAAACATAGTGCATGGTTCTTCTGTCTATATGGAGTTGTTGTTGTTTTGGTTGTTTGTGCTTTGGTGTGGATGGAAAGGCGAATCCACAGCATTATTTTCCTGAAGAATGCATTACCCAGACTCGCTCCCCCACCACAACACTGCATTCGCTGCTGCACACACACTTTACCAACCGGCATCCCTGGTACCACTCCGACACTCCGGGTACACTCCACTGTACCCGGAGACAGCTCACAAAATGTGTACATGTGCGGCTGCGCATGCATACAGCTGCAGAGATAGATGCACACGCTCGGGGCTTGTTTCAAGGCATGCCGCAACAGCTCTGTGTTGGGAGTGTGTGTGACTTGATTGTTACCAAGCCAGTCATGGAGATGAGAACTGGTGTCTTCTCCATGTGGATCTTCTTCTCCAGAGCTCTGTTCCTCCTCCTCTGGCTGTAGACCTGTGCACATCTCAGCGTCCAAAACAAGACTTTAATGGGGCTAGTGAAGTATGAACAATGACATGTAGATGAGAATATAACTTCTTTATAGCACATAACTTGGAGTAATGAATTCCTTAAAGGTTTGTGTGCTATTTCTGCATTCAAATATCTAAAACTACTAGCTATGTTATACATGTTGTTGAGTTGTGTACTTATCAGTCCCAAAGTTAGGGGACGGGTACGGAGCTGGAGGACTTTGTGGGTGATGTTTTATCCCCCACAAGGTTTCAGAGAAATAGTTGACGTGTGTGCTGAGTCACTCTGTCAGACCACTTACGTATTTAGAATCAGTATCCTTCCGATAACGGTCACAGTCACAGTTGACTTGCTACCATGTTAAAGGATGAAAGGCTCAGAAAGTGTTGTTGAAATACAAACAAGCCAGAGAACGGGTGGGATAATCCTCTGGTTCAGCCCCCTGTGAGGTGATGTCCTCAGCAATGCCCAACAATCTCTACATCTCTTTCACACCAAAAAAATCCCCTATGAGCGTTATATATATATATTCCTTATACAACAGTAATCCAACTGGCCATTCCTACCTCCTAATGTAAGAATATCCAATGCCTTCACGTCAATGAAAGTTCGTCAACAATTGAATACAAGTGTCCTTTTGAGATTCATTTGTTGAAATTAGTCAAAAATCGGATTCAGGATTCAAAACTTTTTTCGTCACATTAACATGCAGTTAATATACAGTTAACATACAGTGAATTGAAAGTGACAACTCTGACAGGATTGTGCAACAGTAACAAAAAATCAATATTGACAGTATAAAGAAACTCTAGTTCGGATCGGGTTAGATATAAATAAGGGATCTGTCACAAATATGATCAATCCTATCATATGATTTGAAGTGCGCGTGTGTATGTTTTGTATAAGAGGGTGGGGAGATCAGTGTTCATAGTCCTGATGGTAGTCCTCTTTTTTTCTTGGCTAACCACAGCAGCAGAAAGAGTCCCTTGTTGGGGGAGTGGTGTTCCTTTATGAGCAGCTCTAGTTGTGGACCTACGGGTGGATTGGAGAGTCCTCCTATACTAGGGCCAGGCTATGGTGCTTCCTTCAGGAAGCTCTGTGCAGCTCCCATCTGTGTGGTCAGCTAATGTCAGATCCCCTGTGATGTCTCCTGGGTGTTTCACCCACTCCACGGCCTACTGGAGTGGGTGAAACACCTACCCAGCCTGACCCCATGGGGCCTGGCAGGACACACAGGAGGGCGTTCACTGTTCAGTCCCGGCATAATCAGCTGTCCAGCCAGTCTGGCAGGGACTATTGAAAGCTAAACTTTAATCAACGGACAGCAGTCCAACATGGCCCCCCTGGAGACCTTCAGGATGAGAACGTGTGCAGTGCAGGCCTTCAGAGACCGCCCATTCCGTTGGTCTGGACGAGGGAGGAAGGCAAGGATCATGGCCTTTTCGGTGACTTCCATGACCACTGAGGACAGAGGGCCAAGGCTGGAGAAGCCTTCTGAGGCACAAGGACAGTGTTGGATGTCTTGAAGCAGGTAGCCACCACAGACTTAACCAGGGAGAGCTTCAGTATTGATGTAATGTATTGATGTAGCTGATTAGTTCTTAAGGACTCAGATATCCTGGAGCTCCAGCAATCCCGGTGTTCCCACTGGTCAGAGCCGTCCTCAGCCCCCCTCCAAGGTCACACACTGTGTGCTCATCCACAGCAGTGGAACTCACTGCAGCTACCCTAACAATGTTTAAGGGGTGAGATCTTTTCCCTTTGCCTTACATTGTTATGTGACGTATTTAAACATGCTTTACGTCTGCTAAGTTAGAAAAGTCTGAGCAAGGGTGAGTAAGACACCCCTCAATAAGAGCGTGAAACGGCTTGTTTGCGCTCAAACTTTACTTTTGTAATAGTGTGACATCAGACTATAGTGGGCGGTGCTGAAGTGCAGAGGTCCCCCCTCCCAGTTACCCGCAATGTAATCAACTTCCTTGGGGGTGTGAATTTGCCGACATGCGCAAAATGTTCGACCAATCAATTCACAGCAGACTGGGCTACTCGGGAGCGGGGTCTTAAAGCGACATGAATAAAAAGGTGTATTTCTAACATGCAGGCATGTAACACTATTCTAGTTGTACCTCCCAATGCAATTATTGACCCTAAAAAGCACGATATTGGATCTTTAATATAAGCAGTCGCAGACGAGCTAGTTGTGTTAAGAAGAAAAAAGAGCGGGAAAAAATAATGGATTAAGAATCCCTTTCTGTTCAGTTTTGGAGCAGAGTGATGGGACGACTCCATGAAAGGCTGGCCAGGCTGCAGCTTCTCATGTCTTTTGGTTTGTAATCCCATGAGCGGCCCTTCACTGGGTGACAATGGACACCTGTTGTTCCTCCGCAGTGGGAAGAGCGGTGACTCACCTGTGTCTGCTCCCCGCTAACACACAGCACATTCATCTGGACCGCCTGTCACCTGGCCCCCTCCACCCTCAGCCCCCCCCCCCCCCATGTCCTCCAGGTCCTCGCTCCCTTGAGAAGCGGCAGGATATGCCTACCCTACACAGACAGGCAGGCAGGCAGACAGACAGACATCAAGGCACCACTGTCAATTCAACTTTCACACGACAAAGACCAAGGGAGCACAGACACACACAGACTTATGATTTCGATGTTTCTGTATTGACAGTTGTGCGCGTGTGCGTGTTAAGGCTGAATGATATGTTAAAGAAATACTATTGCTTTTATTTTGAGAGATATTAAGATAAGTTTTTATGGGAATGAGCGTTTTTGCTTCACAATTTACAGTTTCATTGACAAACATTACATCTGGAGAAAAGATTTGTAGGCAAGGGCTTCTCTGCAAAATGTTGATAGACAAAAAATGTGCAGTTTGTGCATTTTAATATTGCACTTGGCCATTATACTGCTAAGATCATATTGTTCAGCTCTAGTGTGTGTTCACTTTTCACGTTTCTCATATTCTGACCCCCTTTCTATGCTGCATTTTCACGTGTGTGTGTGTGTGTGTGTGTGTGTGTGTGTGTGTGTGTGTGTGTGTGTGTGTGTGTGTGTGTGTGTGTGTGTGTGTGTGTGTGTGTGTGTGTGTGTGCGATGTGTGTGTGTGTGTTGTGTGGTGTGTGTGTGTGGGGTTGAGGGAGCCGTGGGCTCTGTTTGGCTCTCGTTGGCAAGATGGATATGGACAGCATGGATTAGAGGGTCAGAACGTGAGAAACCAAAACGAGTTGTTTGCTGTGCCTGAGTGAGCCACTATCTTTGATATTAGATTCCTCTCTCATCACTCCACTTTATTCTACACCGATCGATAGATGTTAATTTTAGGCTGCCTTATTGCCCCCTCCTCTCTCACATCTCTGCTCTCCATCTCTATATCCATGCTCCACCACTCTCCTCCCACAGCTTCACCGGCCGCACACAAGGGGGAGGGAGAGAGGGAGAGGGAGGGAGGGAGGGAGGGAGGGAGAGAGAGAGAGAGAGAGGGAGGGAGGGATAGAGGGAGACCATTTTGTAACCTTTTTATTGAAGCGTGTTTGTGTTGTTTTAGTGTGACGATATCCGCTTGCAAAACAAAAGTACTTGTTGAAAAAGGAGACGAGAGATGAGAGAGAGAGAGGGAGGGAGGGATAGAGGGAGACCATTTTGTAACCTTTTTATTGAAGCGTGTTTGTGTTGTTTTAGTGTGACGATATCCGCTTGCAAAACAAAAGTACTTGTTGAAAAAGGAGACGAGCCTTGTCCTAAAGAATGGACAGTATTTCGCATACTATTAGATCGAAGAAATTGATATTCAACGCGTTATTTTCATAATGTCCACTCTCAAGGAGCTATTGAAATCAGGAAGTGAAAACATTTGCTCAAATATATATTGAACTGCAAACTGTAGGCCTATTCATCATTGCGGATATAATTATGTGGGTTATGTCTGTCTGAAACAAACTGAATATATCGGGCACATCGCCATAAGCACAGAGTTGGGTTGAACTGCTTGATTCATTGTTATTCGTTCTATCCTATAATTATAACCATATAATTAAAACCATACAATGATTTATATGCCATATCATACACCAGTAAACCCCAATTAGCGGTCCTTGAGAGCCATATGTCCGGCCCGCGCTGACCCAGCGCATTCACATGTTATCCAAAAAAAAAGAAATTGTTTTTTTTTTGTTGCTGTATTAGCCCACACCATCCACTTGACCGTTGACGTTACTGCGTGCATACGCAATGACTTGCTTTGCGCGTTTTCCACTTCACTAGCGTCACACTCCAGAAAGGTAACTAACTAAAATCTCTCAGTCTTCCTGTGTCTCTTAGAGAGAAAGGAAGAGACATATAGAGAGGGGAAGAGAGTGGACGTGAACACATTGATTTGGACGGATGGCACCAGATCCAATGCCCTGTTGAAGATACACTGTGCTGTTGCTATTTAAGTCCTTATGTTCAGGGCTGCTGCACTGTATGCCTGTTTGTTTGTTAGATTTTTTGTTTGCCGATGTTCCTGGGGCATTTTAATAAATTAATGTTAGGTTATTGACAAATTTTGTCAACATTTCTACTTACTTCTACTTATAATTATATAGTAATTGTATAAAAGGCTTTGACTTTTTATAGTGCCTTTATATAGTCGCTTAAGGTGTTTTTATTTTACTGTTGTTTTATAGAAACTGAAAGACATTAGTATTTAGTACTCCTCATTCCTTGCATTCTCATCGATGCACCATTCCTGGATGCTATTTAAACCTAATTGATCTAGCCCTTCTGCATAATCACTAAAACAGTTATTACAATTGAAGCTAAATTTGCACATAAAAATGGCAAATTAGAAAAATAAAATGACAATTCGGCCCTTGGCATGGCATGCTTGACCAAATTTGGCCCTCTGGAAAAACTAATTGGGGAACCCTGTCATACACCATATGCAGTCATTACTTCAGCAGCACACAATAAATAACAATAAAACCATCACCATGATGACGGTTCTGAGCTCCAGCCCGACCGCGGTTAGGTTAGAAGGCGTGGCTGTCAGGTGACCGCGGCCGGCGTCAGGTGACCGTGTGGCCGTCATGTAACAGCGGCGGCCGTCAGGTGACCGTCTAGTCTTCAGGTGACAGCGTGGCCGTCATGTAACCACGGCGGGCTTCAGGTGACCCCTTGGCCGTCAGGTGACCGCGGCGGGCGTCAGGTGACCATGTGGCTGTCAGGTAACTGCGTGGCCGTCATGTGACAACGTGGCTGTCAGGTAACTGCGTGGCCGCCAGGTGACCACGGCGGGCGTCAGCTGACTGCGGTGACGTGGACATGATCTCAGCCATGTGTCAGAGAGGAGCTCTTTTCCCTTTACTTCGAATACTACATCGCACTTCTTATGAAAAATGTTCTTATTGTATGTCGCTTTGGATAAAAGCGTCTGCTTAATGCCCTAAATGTAAATGTACATCCAAATCATGCCGCATTCGTCCCCCGTTATCATTCCATGGACAAATACACCAAACGTGCAAAAAGGTGGCGTAATGAGGGACCACTGCAGCGTAACGAGGTATCAAACACCTCGATACAGAGCAGAGGCCGCATATTTCAAATGTCGACTGCATTTTTATGGAGCTTGGGTTATTACCATTCCCCACTGTAAGCAGGAATCGGTCTGTACAGTAAAGGCATGTACTGACACATACCCACAACAGTGTGTGTGTGTGTGTGTGTGTGTGTGTGTGTGTGTGTGTGTGTGTGTGTGTGTGTGTGTGTGTGTGTGTGTGTGTGTGTGTGTGTGTGTGTGTGTGTGTGTGTGTGTGTGTGTGTGTGTGTGTTAGGGCTTTGACTCTGAACTTCGTAATTCGAATATAATATATAATATTTTTTATATTCGAATATCAAAAAAAAATCAAAACTCTAATGAATATTAGGCAGCCCTTAAAGGGGGAGTTTCATGGTCATGCGCATGCTCGGCTTTTCAAATCGATCTGTCAAAATTGACCAATCAGAGACCGGTATTCACGGTCGATCGCTTCGCGCCAAAAACAACATCCGACAAGTGAGACCGAACTACTGTGAACTGCGAACTTCAGCTGATCGCTTGGCTATTATATATGGGAAAGGAAAGGGTAGCAATATATTACTACCATGATGGCTACGAATAGCGTGTCACCAGCAGAAGTTTTGGCGAGTGCTTGTATATATTTCTTTATCATCAAGTTACATATTCAGGGTTGGAAATCTGACAATTTGGACAGCTTCTCGAGTGACCTAAATGTAAATGTACATCCAAATCATGCCGCATTCGTCCCCCGTTATCATTCCATGGACAAATACACCAAACGTGCAAAAAGGTGGCGTAATGAGGGACCACTGCAGCGTAACGAGGTATCAAACACCTCGATACAGAGCAGAGGCCGCATATTTCAAATGTCGACTGCATTTTTATGGAGCTTGGGTTATTACCATTCCCCACTGTAAGCAGGAATCGGTCTGTACAGTAAAGGC
>OLKM01001247.1:88551-101446 GCA_900291075.1 Melanogrammus aeglefinus | reverse complement strand
CAATAATCGAGAGACAAAAGGTAAATCTTTAATTTGCTTCCTGCCTATAATGATTGTGGCTTGAGGCCCATGACCTTAGGTATGACAGGATGGTTCAGGTCTCTGAGGTCATGAAACTCATCCGATACCTGAATGAGAGAAGCTTGCGTGTGCGCGTGCACACTAACTGTTGCTGAGCTGCTTCGTGATACAGCTGTTAATGCTCCGTATGTGGCACCCTCAGAGTCCCTAAGACACCCTATTTCCTATCAGGTAGATACAGTTATATCAAATTAATAATGTATATGGTCCCTGATGCTGCCTGAGTTTGGGTATATTGTTATTGGATATAGTTAAATTGAAGTCGTTTAATAAATGACAGTGTACTGCTGGATTGGACTGAACCTGCAGCCTTTGGGAATACTTTGGGAACATTTTCAAGTCAATGTATTGGTTGTGTTCGCTGGACCCAAACTGGGCCAATCACGAGGACAGCCCGCCTGAATCTGCATGTTGGCTTGCACAGGGTGCGGTTGTGTTAGTGTTCAACAGATGGCTGCGTGAAAAGTGATCCATGCCACTTTGAGAAAAGAGGAGAGATTAAGTTGTTGAGTGGCCTGCTCTGGCGCAAGGGCCCTGGGCTAATAGCCAGAGCTATTAAAACGACCCTCTCACACACACACACACACATCACAACACACACACAACACACACACACAACACACACACACACCACACCACACACACACACACACACACAACACACACACACACAGAGAGAGAGAGACAACTGTGAAAAGACAGAAAGACGTTTAGGCGCACACACATAACAGACATGCTCTGCATTCATTGTGTGTGTGTTTTGTGTTTACTAAAGTGGATGCTGCTGCTTGTGCTAGTGTAAAGTGGTGTTCTAACTTAACATGCAAATTGCATGCAATAGCTAAGCCATTTCAAAGGTGTAGTGAGTGTATGTGCTGTTATGTGAACTGTGTTGCCTCCATTCGATTCAACTACTACAGACCACATTTTCCTGAGCTAGGCATTTGTCTGTTTTGATATGGGAAGGGGCGCGCATGGTTTAAACAATAAAACCTTTTACCATTCACTCTCTCTGCTCCTTCCCATCTCAAATTACGAGCAAATGATGCAAGGGTTCGATATAAGCAGTTTGCCTCTGAAGCCTGACTTGTTGGTTCTCTGGGCATTCCTGTTTTTCCAAAGGTTGAATTTGAATTAACTTGTGTGTTGTGGGCTTGGCCCCCAGCCATCTGGAGGCCCCAGCTCTGCTTGCTTAGGAGAGACGACTCCCCTTCTCAAGCCTAGTGCTAAAACATAGTTGCATTGTTTCTCTGTCTAGTTATGGGAGTTGTTGTTGTTTTGGTTGTTTGTTGCTTTTGGTGTGGGATGAAAGGCGAATCCACAGGGCATTATTTTCTGAAGAATGCATTACACAGATCGCCTCCCCACCACAACACTGCATTTGCGCTGCTGCACCACCACACTTTACAACCGGCATCCCTGGTACCACTCCGACATCCGGGTACACTCACTGTACCCGGAGGACCAGTCACAAACATGTGTACATGTGGCGGCTGCGCATGCATACAGCTTGCAGAGATAGCATGCACACGTCGGGGGCTTGTTCAAGGCATGCCGCACAGACTCTGTGTGGGAGTGTGTGTGATTGATTTGTTACCAGCCAGTCATGAGATGAGAAACTGTGTCTTTCTCCATTGTGGATCTTCATTCTCGCAGAGCCTGTTCTCCTCTCTGGCTGTAGACCTGTGCACATCTCAGGCGGTCCAAAACAAACTTTGTAATGGGGCTAGTGAAGTATGAACATGATGCTAGATGAGGAATATAACTTCTTATAGCACATAACTTGGAGTAATGAATTGCCTTAAAGTTTGTGTGCTATTATCTGCATTTCAAATATCCTTAAAACTACTTAGCTATGTTATATATTTGTGAGTTGTGTACTTATCAGTCCAAAGTAGGGGACGGGGTACGGAGCTGGAGGACTTTGTGGTGTTGATGTTTATCCCCCACAAGTTCAGAAGAAATAGTTGACGTGTGTTGACTGAGCACTCTGTCAGACCACTTACGTACCTTTAGAATCAGTATCACTCCGATAACGGTCACAGTCACAGCTGACTTTCGTCCATGTTACAGGAATAAAGGCTCAGAACAGTGTTGTTGAAATACAACACAAAGCCGAGAACGGGTGGGGATAATCTCTGGTTCAGCGCCTGTGAGGTGATGTCCTCAGCAATGCCCAACCAACTTCTCTACATCTCTTTCACACAAAAAAAAATCCCTATGAGCGTTGGATAATATATATTCCTTATACAAACAGTAATCCAACTGGCCATTCCTTACCTTCCTAATGTAAGAATATCCAAATGCTCACGTCAATGAAAGTTCGTCAAACAATGAATACAAAGTGACCTTTTGTGAATCATTTGTGAAATTAGTCAAAATCGGATTTCAGGATTTCAAATTTTTTTCGTCACATTAACATGCAGTTAATATACAGTTAACATAACAGTGAATTGAAAGTGAACAACTCTGACAGGATTGTGCTACAGTAACAAAAAAATCATATTGACAGTATAAAGAAACTCTACGTTCGGACGGGTTAGATATAAATAAGGGATCTGTCACAAATATGATCAATCCTATCATTATGATTGAAGTGTGCGCGTGTGTATGTTTTGTATAGAGGTGGGAGATCAGTGTTTCATAGTCCTGATGGTAGTCTCTTTTTTTCTTGGCAAACCACAGCAGCAGAAAGAGTCCCTGTTGCGGGGAGTTGGTGTTCCTTTATGAGAGCTCTAGTTGTGGACCTACGGGTGGATTGGAGAGTCCTCCTATACTAGGGCCAGGCATGGTGCTTCCTTCAGGAAGCTCTGTGCAGTCCATCTGTGTGTGTCAGCTTAATGTCAGATCCCTGTGATGTCTCCTGGGTGTTTCACCACTCCCACGGCCTACTGGAGTGGTGTGAAACACCTACCCAGCCTGAACCCATGGGGCCTGGCAGGACACACAGGAGGGCGTTCACTGTTCGAGTCCCGGCATAATCAGCTGTCCAGCCAGTCTGCAGGGACTATTGAGTAACTTTAATCAACGGACAGCAGTCCAACATGGCCCCCTGGAGACCTTCAGGATGAGAACGTGTGCAGTGCAGGCCTTCAGAGACCGACCATTCCGTTCGGTCTGGGACGAGGGAGGAGGCAGGATCATGGCCTTTTCGGTGACTCCATGACCACTGAGGACAGAGGCCAAGGCTGGAGAAGCCTTCTGAGGCACAAGGACAGTGTTGGATGTCTTGAAGCAGGTAGCCACACAGACTTAACCGGGTGAGCTGTCAGTATGTGAATTAAATGTATTAGATGTAGCTGATTAGTTCTTAAGGACTGCAGATATCCTGGAGCTCCAGCAATCCCGGTGTCCACTGGTCAGAGCCGTCCTCAGCCCCCTCAAGTCACACACTGTGTGCTCATCCACAGCAGTGGAACTCACTGCGCTACCCTAAACAATGTTTAAGGGGTGAGATCTTTTCCCTTTGCCTTAACATTTGTTATGTGACGTATTTTAACATGCTTTACGTTCTGCCTAAGTTAGAGAAGTCTGAGCAAGGGTGAGTAAGACACCCTCCAATAAGAGCGTGAAACGGCTTGTTAGCGCTCAAACTTTACTTTCGTAATAGTGTGACATCAGACTATAGTGGGCGGTGCTGTAAGTGCAGAGGTCCCCCCTCCAGTTACCCGCAATGTAATCAACTTCCTTGGGTGTGAATTTGCCGACATGCGCAAAATGTTCGACCATCAATTCCACAGCAGGACTGGGCTACGCGGGAGCGGGTCTTATAAAGCCGACATGAATAAAAGGTGTATTTCTAACATGCAGGCATGTAACACTTTCTAGTGTACCCCAATGCAATTATTGACCCTAAAAGCACGATATTGGATCTTTATATAAGCCAGTTCGCAGACGAGCTAGTTGTGTTAAGAAGAGAAAAAGAGCGGGGGGTAAAAAATAATGGATTAAAAATCCCTTTCTGTTCAGTTTTGGAGCAGAGTGATGAGCGACTCCATGAAAGGCTGGCCAGGCTGCTGCAGCTTCTCATGTCTTTTGGTTTGTAATCCCATGAGCGGCCCTTCACTGGGTGGACAATGACACCCCTGTGTTGTTTCCTCCGCAGTGGGGAAAGGAGCGGTGACTCACCTGTGTCTGCTCCCCGCTAACACACAGCACATTCTCTGGACCCGCCTGTCACCTGGGCCCCCTCCACCTTCAGCCCCCCCCCCCCCCCATGTCCTCCAGGTCCCTCGCTCCCTTGAGAAGCGGCAGGATATGCCCTACCCTACACAGACAGGCAGGCAGGCAGACAGACAGACATCAAGGGCACCACTGTCAATTCAACTTTCACACGACAAAGACCAAGGGAAGCACAGAACACACACAGGACTTATGATTTTCGATGTTTCTGTATTGACAGTTTGCGCGTGTGCGTTGTTAAGCTGAATGATATGTTAAAGAAATACTATTGCTTTTATTTTTGAGAGATATTAAAGATAAAGTTTTTATGGGAATGAGCGTTTTTGCTTCACCAATTACAGTTTCATTGACAAACATTACATCTGGAGAAAAGATTTGTAGGCAAAAGGGCTTCTCTGCAAAAATGTTGATAAGACAAAAAATGTGCAGTTTGTTCGCATTTTAATATTGCACTTGGCCATTATACTTGCTAAGATCATATTGTTCAGGCTCTAGTGTGTGTTCACTTTTCACGTTTTCTCATATTCTGACCCCTTTCTATGCTGCATTTTCACGGTGGGTGTGTGTGTGTGTGTGTGTGTGTGTGTGTGTGTGTGTGTGGTGTGTGTGTGTGTGTGTGTGTGTGTGTGTGTGTTGTGTGTGTGTGTGGTGTGTGTGTGTGTTGTGTGTGTGTGGTGTGTGTGTGTGTGGGGTTGAGGGAGCCGTGGGCTCTGTTTGGCTCTCGTTGGCAAGATGGATATGGACAGCATGGATTAGAGGGTCAGAACGTGAGAAACCCAAAACGAGTGTTTGGCTGTGCCTGAGTGAGCCACTATCTTTTGATATTAGATTTCCTCTCTCATCACTCCACTTTATTCTACACCGATCGGATAGATGTTAATTTTAGGCTGCCTTATGCCCCTCCTTCTTCACATCTCTCTGCTCTCCATCTCTATATCCATGCTTCCCCACTCTCCTCCCACAGCTTCACCGGCCCGCACAACAAGGGGGAGGAGAGAGGGAGAGGGAGGAGGGAGGGAGGAGAGGGACGAGAGAGAGAAAAGAGAGAGGGAGGGAGGGATAGAGGGAGACCAGTTTGTAAACCTTTTTTATTGAAGCGTGTTTGTGTTTGTTTTAGTGTGAACGATATCCGCTTTGCAAAACAAAAGTACTTGTTTGAAAAAGGGAGACGAGCCTTGTCCTAAAGAATGGACAGTATTTCGCATACTATTAGATCGAAGAAATTTGATATTTCGAACGCGTTATTTTCATAATGTCCCACTCTCAAGGAGCTATTGGAAATCAGGAAGTGAAAACATATTGCTCAAATATATATTGAACTGCAAACTGTAGGCCTTATTCATCATTGCGGATTATAATTATGTGGGTTATGTCTGTCTGGGAAACAAACTGAATATATCGGGCACATCGCCATAAGCACGAGTTGGTGGGTTCAACTGCTTGATTCATTTGTTATTTCGTTCTATCTATAATTATAACCATATAATTAAAACCATACAATGATTATTATATATGCCATATCATACACCAGTAAACCCCAATTAGCGGTTCCTTGAGAGCCATTATGTCCCGGGCCCGCGCTGACCCAGCGCATTCACATGTTATCCAAAAAAAAGAAATTGTTTTTTTTTTGTTGCTGTATTTAGCCCACAACCATCCACTTTGACCGGTTGACGTTACTGCGTGCATACGCAATGACTTGGCTTTGCGCGTTTTCCACTTTCACTAGCGTCACACTCCAGAAGGTAAACTAACTAAAATCTCTCAGTCCTTCCTGTTGTCTCTTAGAGAGAAAGGAAGAGACATATATAGAGGAGGGGAAGAGAGTGGACGTGAACACATTGATTTGCGCGGATGGCACCAGATCCAAATGCCCTGTTGAAGATACACTGTTGCTGCTTGCTATTTAAGTCCTTATGTTTCAGGCTGCTGCACTGTATGCCTGTTTGTTTTGTTTAGGATTTTTTTGGTTTGCCGAGGTTCCTGGGGCATTTTAATAAATTTAATGTTAGGTTATGTGACAATTTTTGTCAACATTTCTACTTACTTCTACTTTATAATTTATATAGTAATTGTATAAAAGGGCTTTGACTTTTTATAGTGCCTCTATATAGTCGCTTTAAGAGAGCAGTTTATTACTCAGGGTTATTACGTTTGTGGACAAATGTAAGTGCCTGTTACTTTGTTTTCTTTAATTTATATAAATTAAATCAAACAGAGCTGCAATCATAATACAGAAAAAAGTCCTACACAAAATATATACTCAGATACTCAAGGCAAAATAAACACACTCTACACGATTTGAGTATATATTTTGTGTGTGACATTTTATGTATTATGATTGCAGCTTTATTTCTATATGCCTGCTATGTAACTATATGTTGTTTAGCCTGTAGTTATTTATTTACTATGCTTCATAGAACTAAAGGTGTTTTTATTTTACTGTTGTTTTATAGAAACTGAGAAAGACATTAAGTATTTAGTACTCCTCATTCCTTGCATTCTCATCGATGCACCATTTCCTGGATGCTATTTAAACCTAATTTGATCTAACCCTTCTGCATAATCACTTAAAACAGTTATTAACAATTGAAGACTAAATTTGCCATAAAAATGGCAAATTAGGAAAAATAAAATGACAATTCGGCCCTTGGGCATGGGCATGCTTTGACCCAAATTTGGGCCCTTCTGGAAAACTAATTGGGAACCTGTCATAACCATATGCAGTCATTCTTCAGCAGCACCACAATAAATAAACAATAAACATCCACCCATGATTGACGGTTCTGAAGCTCCAGCCCGACCGCGGGTTAGGATTAGAAGGCGTGGCTGTCAGGTGACCGCGGCCTGGCGTCAGGTGGACCGTGGGGCGCCGTCATGTAACGGCGGCGGGCCGTCAGGTGACCGTGTCTAGTCTTCAGGTGACAGCGTGTGGCGGTCCATGTAACCACGGCGGGCTTCAGTGTGACCCTTGGCCGTCAGGTGTGACCGCGGCGGGCGTCAGGTGACCATGTGGCTGTCAGGTAACTGCCGTGGTGCCGTCATGTGACAACGTGGCTGTCAGGTAACTGCGTGGCCGCCAGGTGACCACGGCGGGCGTCAGCTGACTGCGTGAGTGGTGTGGACATGATCTCAGCCAATGTGTCAGAGAGGAGCTCTTTTCCCTTTACTTCGAATATACTACATCGCACTTCTTATGAAAAATGTTCTTATTGTATGTCGCTTTGGATAAAAGCGTCTGCTTTAATGCCCTAAATGTTAATGTACATCCAAATCATGCCGCATTCGTCCCCCGTTTATCATTCCATGGGACAAATACACCAAACGTGCAAAAAGGTGGGGCGTAATGAGGGACCACTGCAGCGTAACGGAGGTATCAACACCTCGATTACAGAGCAGAGGCCGCATATTTCAAATGTCGACTGCATTTTTATGGGAAGCTGGGTTATTACCATTCCCCACTGTAAGCAGGAATCGGTCCTGTACAGTAAAGGGCATTGTACTGACAATACCCACACAGTGTGTGTGTGTGTGTGTGTGTGTGGTTTGTGTGTGTGTGTGTGTGTGTGTGTGTGTGTGTGTGTGTGTTGTGTGTGTGTTGTGTGTGGTGTGATGTGTGTGTGTGTGTGTGTGTGTGTGTGTGTGTGTGTGTGTTAGGGGCTTTGGACTCTGAACTTCGTTAATTCGAATATAATATATAATATTTTTTATATTCGGAATACATCAAAAAAAAAATCAAAACTCTAATGAATAATTAGGCAGCCCTTAAAGGGGAAGTTTCATGGTCATGCGCGCTTGCTCGGCTTTTTCAAATCGAATCTGTTCAAAATTTGACCAATCAGGAGACCGGTATTCACGGTCGATCGCTTCGCGCGCCAAAACAACATCCGACAAGTGAGACCGAACTACTGTGAACTGCGAACTTCAGGCTGATCGGCTTTGGCTAATTATATATGGGAAAGGGAAGGGTAGCAATATATTACTACCATGATGGCTACGAATAGCGTGTGCACCAGCAGAAGTTTTGGCGGAGTGCTTGTTATATATTTCTTTATCATCAAGTTACATATTTCAGGGTTGGAAATCTGACAATTTGGACAGCTTCTCGAGTGAAATAAATATAAGATGGTTCCTAAATAGAGTATAAAATCGAAGATTGAAATCCCTTAATCTCACCCTCTGAATCGCATCGCTCCGGGCCGGAGTGTAGCAGATTTCAGGCGCACTACGATGACTCTCCCCCTTTAATATTCGAACCCGTTATGGGCAGGCCAAGCGGGAGAGACGTCGGAGAACCCGACGCAGTCTATTCATAATATTGTAATGACCACGGAAAAGGCAGTGAATGAAGTATTGATTAGACAGCCGATTTATTAGAAAACCTAATAAAACCGTTTGTTATTCTGATATTGAGACAAATTATGATCACTGTTGTATAGCGTCCATTTTTTTCCTCAATGTCTACTTCAAATGCAGTTAGAAATATGGGACAGTTGCTTCATTTTGTTTATATTGCTACAAGCTGAAAGACTAAGTTACTTGCTCCTTTTAAGTATAACATTGCTTGGGGAGTCCAATTCCTTCACTGAAAAGGGTGGAATGGAAAGTGCTTAACTCTGCTAGTTAGCGATCTATCTCTTCTCTACGTGTAGTTGTGTTGTGCGAATGCTGCTGAGGGAGGTAGCCTATTTGATTGATTCGCTGAATTGGCCAATCATGTGGTGATAACATAAAAGAAAAGCAATACCATTGGCCTGGGGCGCACACTGGTGCGACCCGAGGGCGAATTTTCTTGCGCCAATGAAAAGCTGTCGCTGCTTGATAGACAGCAAAAAGTTAGCGAGCTTACATTGACTTCAACGTTGCCAGCGCCCCTGACTTGGAGGAGGGCTTTATTTCGAATGACCAATAACTAGCCTAGCCCAAGTCCTTGACGTTCAGGCGCATTTAAATGGTGGCAGTGACAAGTATATCACACAATTAAACGAGGATCAACGCTATGTATTTTTTTGATTTAATTTGTATTGATAATAGTTGATTAATGGTTGGCAGATATGTGAATATTTCACGGAGGGGCGGCGCCCTCTATTGACCCACCGCCACTGCCGGTAACCATAGCAACGCGGTAAACAAATCTTGCGAAGCCCAATCCAGGGCCCAGTTTCCCGATAACGATGGATCTTCGCTCGTACGATTATTCTCACGAAGGATCTTTCGAACCATCGTTAATTTCTTTGGAGCGTTTCCCGAAACTCCTCTTAACATTCGCGCATTCGCTGCACTCACAACGTTCGTAGGATTGTACCTGTCCACTGACATGGTGCTGAAACGGGCTATGAGGCAGGAATGTCGCAGGAAAAATGGGTTTTATAAAAGGGTTAAAATATATCATCCATTCAAGGGCCAACCGCAGAGAGTAGCCTACGATAAATGATATAGTTATATCGTAGTTCCCTCTGAATGTGTAGGAAAACTTTATCCAGCACTAAGTAGCAGTTAAAGACGAACTACACTGCACTAGCTAGCTTAGCAGCCTGCAAACCAAGTTAAGCATGTAACCTTAGCGTTTTGGATACCGCCATGAAATATGAAAAAAAAATTTCTGGACTGAAGACTGATGGTGCTTTGCAGATGTGTGTGTTCAATACATCTACTGTTATATTGTTGCTGATTTTCTGAAACATACTTAGCACAGCAAGAGAGCCGACTTTATCTGATTCCGGATAAGATTTCATTGATTGACTGTATAGAATATTTGTAGACATTAAAAATGCAACGTTCCATTCATTCATGATCATTCAAAGACGGCTATTGCTGACCCGATTGGGAGAGCTTGGTCTAGATCCTGCCCATATTGTTGAGCAGGATGAAGTAGGCTATAGGGAGGGTTCGAGTTATGGTTCCATATTCCATGTTGGATTTAAATATGGGCTATTATGACACGGCTCTTCTCAATGCCGTGGAACGCTCCGTTCACTTGCATGGGCCCTTCACAGCAACGCCAGCTTCTTCGGTTGCTAAGCGACGTCAACGTCTTTGGCTAACTATTTCTCTGCTGATCAACACTACGTATGGTCAGTGTTGCCACAATCCGATTACTAATTACTCGTTACTCCTTAAAATAGTAACTTAGTTACTTTACTGATTGCTTGATTTTAAAAGTAACTAAGTTAGATTACAAGTTACTTTATTAGTTACATTTAGCTGCGGAAACACCCCCTGCCACCTCAAAATAAAAAAATGACCACCGGTTTTGCCCCCCCCCCCCACACACACACACACACACAACAACAACAATTCTGTGCAGCGGGCTGGTGGCAGTGGCGATTCTAGGGGGTGGCCTGGGGTGGCCTGAAAGCTCATTGGCCACTCCTGTGGCCACCCCAGATCTGATAGGTAGTTGGTCAAGTTTGTCAACATAAGAAATAAGAGAAATGCTGTCAATCAATGATGACAGCTGATCAACTGATTTAGGGTCAGTTTTACATTTTTAACTAACACAGTAATGGTCGTACTGAGGCTGTGAGAGCTGATTTTTTTACTCGGTGGACGTTTGGCCATGCAGGTCAGGTGACCCATGAGATGAGCGCGCTGCACCTGCTGCTGGTCCGTGAAACAGGAGGACGACGGTCACAGTGACAACGTGAACAATATAAAAACGATAAAGACGCTGAAATCTGTCGTTGAGAGGTATTGTAATTTAATGATTAGTTATATCGTAGTTCCCTCTCTGATGGTGTAGGAAAACTTTATCCGAGCACTAAGTAGCAGTTAAAGACGAACTACACTGCACTAGCTAGCTTAGCAGCCTGCAAACCAAGTTAAGCATGTAACCTTAGCGTTTTGGATACCGCCATGAAATATGAAAAAATGTTTCTGGCATGAAAAAAAAATTTCTGGACTGAAGACTGATGGTGCTTTGCAGATGTGTGTGTTCAATAGAGCTAATGTTATATTTTTGGCCAACCAGTGTGTGAAATATAGTGGACAGTCTAGATTTAAGTAGCCTAGCTATAACACAAGAACAAGCTGTGACTTATTTATTTGTTGCATTCAAATGCCACAAATGCTTGAGATGCAATATGTGTTAACTATGTTATTAAAAGTGAGTTGTTTGTCTAATGGTCTTGTTTTTTTGTAGTTAAGGTTTGTTTGGTTTATGTTACAACTGTTTATGTACAATTTTACATTATTTAGTTACATTAAGAAGAAGCACCTTAAACCTTAAGTTATATTTGGTCTGGTGGCATTGCATTGGACTTTAAGTCTTGTCTTGTGGTCTTAGGCCTATGTGAAAGCATTTTGTAGCAGGAGAATGAGCAAAAGGAAGAACTAGCTACCTCTATTGCACTTTGTTACTATTATTAGAATCCTCTATTGTTCATGAGAGTTTGAAGGTTTACATAACATTACTTTATAGTATATACTTTGGAGTTAAGATTTGTTTGGTTTATGTTACAATTGTTTATGTATATTTATCAAGTTAATTTGTGATTCTAAGGCTTAACTGTTTGATTTAAATAAACTTCATAATTTATGCTGAATCAAAGCCAACGTTTCAATTTATACCTTCATCAGGGCCCTGGACATGAATACTGTCTGGGTTGAAAACCCACTCTTTGCACATTTTCATCACAAGGCATCCTATAGAATAACATTATTCAGTCATCAGGCCATCATCCGTGTTACCTGTATTGCTACCTATGTTTGCTTTACTAATTTAGGTGCCATCTTGTGGTTAAATAAAAACACACCAAAGCAAAGAACAAACCAAAAAAATCTAATTCCAGTATCTCAAACAAATTATATCTAAGCTAAATAATAACATAAACTAAGCATGTAAAGAACAACAAATATTTCTGTTTTTTTCCTTACAAGCTTAATTCATCCTTTGCTTACAGATACACTTTTTAATAAGGTCTATCTTAAAGCATTTTGGTTTGTTCTGTTGCCCTGGATTGCTGTGTTTTATGTAACCACAAGTTGGCGCCTCAATTAGTAAGGCAAACACAGGTATAAATACAGGTGACACAGATGATGAGCTGATGACTGATTAATGTTATTATATAGGATGAGTTAAGAGCAGTTGAATTTTGCTACTCTAATTTAACTTGTGAAGAGATGAGGACTTTAATCCACTACAAGGAAATGGCTCTTAGAAAATGTGTACCCTATTCTGAACATAATTACTGATTAAAAATATACATGTTAAAATAACCACATATACTTGAGGACTGTGATAGGTGGATATGGAATTTAAAAAATTACTTTTAAAAAAAAAAAGTTTTTTACCAGCATAGACACCTTTATTTGACAGTTATGAGACAGGAAATCATGGGAGAGAGAGGGGATGTGACATGCAGCAAAGGACCGGGATTCGAACCAGTTGGCTGCATACGTATATGTATTAAACTTCGCTATGCCATGGCCACCCCACACTAGCTTTGTATCCCATCTTGGTCACCCCAGTAAAAATGTCCTGGATATGCCACTGGCTGGTAGGGGGAATTTGTGGGGGAGGCCATCATTACCTCTTGTATACAGGGCCCAGAATTTGGTGCTACGGCCCTGGGTGCACACGCTAACACACGGCTTTCAACCGCTTCCGCAAACTTTTAATGCATAGACAAAA
>OLKM01001247.1:75165-87521 GCA_900291075.1 Melanogrammus aeglefinus | reverse complement strand
ATGCTCAACTATACCACGGTTTACAGCCAATTCAGGATCGCCGGATCTCACCTTTCGTCTTCTAATAAACACAATTATATTCTATAACTATTTATATGTAGAGGAACGTTACCTAAGACGCTGTCACCGAGAGACATTGGGCCAGACATTGCTCGGCGCTGCAGACGACGTGCGTTCACTGAGCGTGTGAGAGAGAAGGATGGCGCGGGTTGGACCTAGTTTTTCAAGTTGTATAACCGTTTATACTCCATAATACCGGTGTTGACAACGAGTGTGTATTACTCGGTGTGAAAAATGGTCCACACCGCGGCAACCCGTAGCCTCAAGACACCGATTGTCTTAATTTCGACACTATATAAAAATAAAAAATAGATTTTCAAACAGAGCACACCACTGTTTTTAATCTTATTTTTTGAAATGAGATGTTTATTTTCTATAAAAGTCCCTTAAACATATCAAAAACGAAAACAAGCCTTATGTGTTTATGAAAAATTGACTACTTTAATGCCTGACTAAATCGGACTATGTATTATTAATTAATTAATTAATTTATTTTCATTTGTGGTTTTTCTGTAGGCCTATTATCTGCTTGGTGAGTTTGGCCACATGTTGAAAGAAATTTTTGGAATTTTGTGTATTTTGACTACATATTGACGGATATAATTTGAATTGTGTCTTTGTAATGCCGGATTTTGTTAATAAAAATTGAGAATGAAAAATAAAAATAAAAACTTCTCGTAACTTCCCGGATTTCTGAGAATTTTGTGTAATGACACTTCAAGCTATAGTAACCATGGCGACTGAAGAAGAGGTACGCGCGCCAGAACTTGCGCAAGAAGCACAGCCAGGACCTTCTAAATCCATCAAGAAGCCATCTGGATGGAATGCTTTTTTCAACTCAGTTGCAGTGAGTTTACCTTGCACTTTGTTGTGAACACCGATCCTATCGCCAACGATAAGATTTCCCATGTTTTTTTTAAATTACTGTAGCTCGAACCATTTGCGCAATCGAAAAACGGTCAACGGTTTCCGAAAGCAGCATACGCTCTGCGCTTTTCAGCGACATGCGGGTCATTACGGTAATCATAGGCAGAGCGTCTCAGCGGCTCCTCAAGAGACAGGCTTTCTGCAGGTGTATTTTTTACATTAGGACTGACCTGGAAACAAGAGGCCTAAAACAAATAACTACTGGGCAGATGTTTCCATGCTTCTTGTTTCTTTATGTTTACAGTTCATAGATCATATTTTACATTCAAATTTTCTTATCAGAGTATATTCTGAGTGCCTTATTCAGTAAAAACCTCTGAAAATTCAATTCCACTTTTGGGGTTTTTCAGTCATTGCATACTGTTATAGCACTTATAACATACAACAAAGCAAAAAACAACTGCTGATGTTGAAAGAAGAGGTAGTCCTGGAAAAAGGGACAAATACTCATAGTAGGTTGTATAGCACTTTTACAGCTAAAATAACAAAATAATTCCAGGCGGATTGTTTAATATTATAGATGTTAAAGGGTTTTAATGTCTGATATTTCGCCAGGGGTGGTCACTTGCTGCTGGGTTTCACTTTTAGATGTTTCCGCAAATTACGCACTAGAAAAGTAAATATTTACACAAGAGACAATATGAATCTAGGGTACATATATTGTCGATGACCAAATCCTTGATTTGACCTTGAATTATAGCATGTATGACAATCAATGTTGTTCTGGCCCCTTAGATCAAAATAAGTTTTCACCAAGTTTTACTACCTTGTTTACCAACTGAGTGGTTATGCTCACAGTGCACAGTAATGGTAGTGACATTTTGCCTTGATATTTTCATCACAAGCCGGAACGGACAGTTTGTGTTCTTAACCCTAGCAGTAGGATTACTGCTAAGTCTATCCTGTGGATCTTTACTTGGGCTCCAATTCCTTGTGTTGTGTTGGCAACGGTAGTAATGTTTGCATCAAATAGCCAGATGTCTCTTTCTTGACTGTGGTTCTTCCTCAGGAAAGTGTTGTTTATGCCTTTCATATTCATGCAACGCAGTTTCCTTTATAATTGTTCAGTAGTCAGGTCTGGTGTTAAGACAGTGGCCATCAAACCTGGAGAAATACCCTGAAGACTTTGTGATCTTGTATGTGCAATCTTCTGTAGAAGTTTCCAGAAATGTTTCCTCGTCAACATGATTGGTATCCTGAAGCTTTTTCAAATCCAAAAAAACTCAATCGCTGCTTTTATAAGATTAGCTAGGTCTGGTTCTCCTCCGGCCGTCCAAACCTTTTCTTCTTCTCCTTCGCCCGCAAACTGAAGATGGGTAGACATAGTACTGTTTATTACAAATGACCAAGGAATCTTCAAAACAAAACATACCTAACAAAGTTTCCATGGTACTATATTAGTATATACGTTTTCTGAGTCCTTGTATAAAGTTATTACTTTTTAAGTCAAATACCATGTAGGATAAATTTGTGTAATTATGGGAAAAGAGCTCATTTGTTGTCAGCTTTAATTGGGAGTCTGACAAGCTTGTTGCCCCTTTTGATTCACAAATTTTCTGTCTTTTTGTTACCTTGTTTTTTATTTACCAGAATTAATCTGTATGTAAATTCTCTGACATTTATATCTAATCATGTGACAATCCGAGCTGAAAAGACGAGCCTGGCCAAATCTCATGTGAGCCGGGTTGAAAACGTGAGAAACTCCTATCTAACCGAAGACTCTACTACTCTACTCTTTTTTTTTTTTTTTATGTTTTTTGGGCCTTTTTATGGCTTTATTGACAGCATAGCTGAAGAATGTGATAGGAAACAGGGTGATAGAGAGAGGGGGAGTGACACGCGGCAAAATACATCCGGGTCGGGATTCGAACCCAAGTCGGCTGCAGCGAGGACAAACCCTCTATACATGGTCGTCCGCTCTACCGACTGAGCTAAGCAGCGAGTTAAACTCACTTCAGCTGACTGGAAGCCAACTGTTGCAGTCCCGAGAAGGTCCTGGCTGTGCTTCTTCCGCAAGCGGAGCAAGATTTGGTATCTTCCTGCAGTCGCGCATGTTTACTATGATCTTTAAGTGTCATTACCCACAATTCAACACGCCACGAAGCATTCGGATTCAAGATCCGTCCATTACCCACAATTTGACCCTTTCGCTAAGCCCTCCCCTAAACAGCCACCTGACCAATCCTACGTTACCGTGCTGTATCGCAACCGAGAGGTCTTGCTTTCAGCAGATGCTAATATGCCGAAGCGGTGCGCATACGGGACCTGTAAATCCGACACCCCGATACTCTTCAAAGTGTCGAAAGGTGGTGTCCAATTTTTCCCCTTCCCCAAGCCCAAGACCCAAGAAGAGAGGTGCAACACGTGGATAAAGCAGTGTGGAAGACCACATCAACAGCAGAATCACGGAAAGATTAATAAAAGAAACGTATGTTATAAGAGCGCCATCATCTGTATTATCATAGTAGGCCTAACAAAAAAGTGAGACTCACAAACAATCAAACCTAAATAATATCCTTAATACATGTAAGTTTACCTGCTCCCTGTGTAGTGGCAATCAATAGGTCTCAGTTTGCGGTCACGTCTGGCTTTTGCGACCACTACGGATGATATGGGCACAGCTTTTATTTTATTACTCCTCGGTTTATGCCATTGTTGTGGCACACTTGTGCAGGACTTCGTTGGGCTTTCTTGCTGTCTGTTTATGAGCTCCAGGGTATAAATCAATTCCCACTATATGGGAACAATATCCTGGCCGCGCTGTAAACAAATACAACCGTTGTATATCGTCCACCAACAGACGATATTGTGGATATATCCCTCAAACGCATACTGCAGACCCTTCTGTCGGCTTCTCTCTGATCAGAACCGTTTTTCCAAAAATGTGAGGTGATTTCCTTTGGAAATTGTGTTGATGGTGTCATTGAAAACGCCATATTTCTTTTGCTAGGAGCGAAAGCTTGACAGACATAGCAACAGTAACTAAGGGGGGCGGGGCTTAGCGAAGGCAGAAATCCGGAAAGTAACGAATTCAAGATCAGGTACTCGGATTTGGCAACGACCGTTCTTAAAGGCAACGACCGTTCACGAAAGGGAAATTTGCGTCGCCTCTGAGCTTACCCATCCAGAGTGCTCCGGGAGAACCGGAGCAATACCATCGGAAATCAGGCGGCAGTATAGAGTCAAAAGTCAGACCCACACGAATCTTAAAGCAAACGAAGTAGAGAGAACGGGACATTTATAAATGGCGCAAAATTTGGAGGAGAGCATCTGCGAGTTGGTGAGGGGGCACCTGTATGATTCTACTGTGCCTGCCAGGTCATCGCGACAAACAACGATGCATGAACAGCTGGGAGGAAATAGTGCTCTCTCATCGCAAAACTAAAGAAACAAACTCGCCATTGATGTGACGGTTCTCATTGAGTGGTCTCACATGCCACCGCCGCATACTTTTTGCGCCTTTGTCTGCGATTTGGGATGAGACTTAAGGTAAAATCAAAATCAAAGTAATCAAATTAATCTGATTACTGGTTTGGAAATAGTAATGCGTTAGATTACCTGTTACTGAAAAAAGTGGTCCGAGGCCAGTAATGCGTTACTAAGTACCGCGATTGCATCACTAGCTGCGTATGGTAACAAATTGTAAAAAGACGCCTTGTGAAGTTATTTTTTCGTTTGGCAAGTAGCCGCTGATTATCGAAAATAAGCCCTATCAGGTCGAAGCGCCTCCGTTTCGCGTCGGTGTCCGGTGTCGCCCTGCCTGTCTGAGCTAGTTTCCCGATAATAACCGGCGTTGCTTATTATCCCACTTAAACGTCAATATTACTCTGCATGTGGGAGGGAAATTAGCTTTTTATTTATAATTACCAATATTATGCTGCTGTATTTCAGAGACCCCCACAGATATTTGAGTTTGCTGCTTTCATGGGAGCCAGACCTCTCTATGGGAGCTCAAGCTCCCTGGCTCCCACCTAACTCGAAGCCTGGCTATAGGTCTTTTTACACTGCCAGAGCCGGTTCGGTCGCAGCTTGGCACTCCCTGCGATTTCACCCTTCTTATCTCAAGGTTTCCTGTGTAAAACCGAGGGGGTCAAATCCCCCGTTCGTCACGGCGCGGGGTTTCTTGGTTCACTGGGAAAGGCGGGGCTGTGCACGGAGTCTCTGACCTCTTTAGAATAATTTGTATCATTGCATACTCCCGAATGTTTTCATTTTTTTTTTTTATGAATGAGACACCCGCATGCAATTAATGAGTTCACTCTGAGTGTAGACTAACAAACGCGATTAAACGGTCAGGGATGTTTCGTTACTGTAGAACGGGTCCATGGCACTGGTCCGACCTCCCCATTAGATCGACCTCCTCCATTGGTTGTCCAGCCTCCCATTAAGATCGACCTCCCATTGGTCCGGACCTCCCATTAGTTCGAAACTCCCATTAGTTCGAACTCCCATTGTTCCGACAGTCCGGATGTAAATGAGAGTGTCGAACTAATGGGACGTCCTTCATTAGTTGCGAAACTGCACTCAATGCATTGTGTAATTCTAGAACAGACAGGTCGGATATTTGACGAGTGCCACCCTATTTTAAAATGTCCACTATATAGTGCCCTATATTAGTGGACCACTGAGAATTCGAACACCCTACAAAATGGCGTGCACCCTATGTTAGTGCACTTCATCCATGATAGGGAACGATTTCCGGAACCTCAGCTGTGTGTCTGTAGGTGTCTGAGCGTAGTTGTGCCTGATATGAATCGGCGTCTATTAATCCCCATCGTTCAGCACGTCAGTATTACTATGCAATAGCATATGGCAGGCGAAAGAATAGCTTGACTTAGAGTTGCGCTATTATGCGCATCTGCTGTATTTGTTCAGAGGACACCGAGAGGAAACTGGCTCGCGTTCGCTGCTTTCATGTGTGTGTGCAGATGTGCTCTTCTCTATGAGAGCTCTGCTCTCTGGCTCCTTACCTTTCTCTCCGTCTCCCTGTCTCTCTGGTCTTTTGAGCACTGCCTGATGTACGGTTTCGGTCGCAGCTTGGCACTCCCTGCGATTTAACACACTTCTATCTTCAAGTTACCTGGTGTAAAAGAGAGAGGGGGTCAAAATCCCCCGTTCGTCAACGAGCGCGGGGTTTCATTGGTTCACTGGGCGAACAGCGGGGTGCCTGTGCACGGAGTCCTACTGATCCTCTTGTAGAATAATTTTGTCTCAACGTATCGCGTAGGTCGAACCAATGAATGTCGTCAGTGGTATTTTGTCGATGTAACGGGAGGACGAACCAATGGATGTCGAACCAATGGCATGTTTGTCGTACTGAGTGGGTAGACGTACCAAACGCGATTAACGGTCAGGGCAATGGTGCAGTTCCCTGTGTAGACAGGGTCCAATAAATAGTGAACTTCATCACAGCCTCACCGAAGCGCCTACAGTGCTTAATGCAAACAATCGCAACAAAAAACGCCTGCAGATATTCTCAGACACCCGCTGGTCTCAGCATGATGCATGTCTTCTGTCATTGATCAATGTGAGGACATTTTAACCACGATGGTTGAATTAAAATCTGAGGGAGACAGCAAATGCAGCTCAAAAGCGACCTCCCACACAAGAGCAATGGAATCATTTGATTTTATTGTGACGTGGCGTTTGATCGGTGCATTTCGGCTGCGCATTGTATTTTTGGAATTTTTATAATTGCTGCAATAAATTATGTTTGTTGTTGACTTCTAACATGTATCTTTGCTGTTTAAATCTAACAGTAGTCTTTGAGTAGGCCTAATATATCGCCGGTAACCACTGTTTTTGTTTGCGAAATGGCTCAAACTGGGCATTCCGTGGTATTGGATGTATTTTAATAAAACGCATCCAATACTAGGAATGTCCGCTGGTGACGCTACGAGTACCCTGGAGTCCTCGTTAGCTACCAGCGTTTTTACGACGTTCGTTACCAACAATGCTTTCGGAAACGGTGTGAAAAACTGGTACGATTGCTCGTTACGACGCACTTAACGATCCACTTAGGCTAACGATGCTTTCGGGAAACTGGGCCCAGCAGGTCTTACTTACTGAAAGCATTTAATGGTCAAAAATATTATTAATAAATATTCGAATATTAATATTAATAAACAAAGGAACTTTGAATATCATTTTTGGGCAAAGTCTCAAAGCCCTAGTGTGTGTGTGTGTGTGTGTGTGTGTGTGTGTGTGTGTGTGTGTGTGTGTGTGTGTGTGTGTGTGTGTGTGTGTGTGTTTGTTGGCATTAATTTACCACGTTGTTGGAGGGGCAATCAACGTTAGAATATCTCTTAAGCGACAGTGTAATCATCATTCAGACCTGCGTACACAGCCCATATAAATCAAACGGAAGAGATTAAAGTAGCTCAATGATATCTCTCACGCGCGCACGCACACACAGCACACACACACACACACACACACACACACACACACACACACACACACACACACACACACACACACACACACACACACACACACATACACCCACACCCACACACACACACACCGGAGTAAGCAGTTAGTACTGGCTTCAAATCTTTTTTGGTTCCTATTAAATCAAATGATTAACAAGAGATATACGCAATTAACATTTATTGAATACAAAACATCTCCAAACATACAGTAATTACAAAATGTATGCGGCATTGCCTGCAGCAAAAGGTAGCTAGCATGGCCTATAGGCCGGCCGTGGATTTGTCGCTCAGACCCCGTTCATTTCCCCCTCAGCCCCCAGGGCCTACAGCAGATTTCTCAAGATGCATCGTGAAAATTAACAAGTCATTTAAAAATGTGAGAAGTGGAACTGATTCCAACTCAACTTTTTCAGAAACTAATGAAGTACCAAACTTCAGTCAACATCCCTCCGCAGTACTCACTGGTACCAGTCCCTGTGAGCATCCCCATGTCTATCACCCTGTCAGGGGATCTTAGGAGTTATTGTATGTCGTACTTAGTTATAGTACTTAGTTGTGTAGCATCTTATCCTAGCTATCTTTGTTTTATATGGATGGATGGGTTAACCTAGCGATTGTTATTGCTGTGAACTTGGTTCTATGAACATCCTTACTGTACCCGACAGCGATATATTGTTGTTTCTCCTTCTTCTGACAAATGTACTTATTGTAAGTCGCTTTGGATGAAAGAGTCTTCCAAATTCCCTGAATATGAATGTACATTTAACCGTAGTGTGCAGCAAATGTGCGTCTTTTGTCTTTTGCTGGGGAGCAAGTTTAAATCTCAAGGACAAGCGACCCCACCTCGTTATCAGAGCACAAACATTAAAGGGCTTAGTAAGCGCTTAGTAAACCACGCTTAGTAAAACACCCACGCACGCGCGCGCACACACTCTCTCCGACTCCCTCTCTGACTCTCTCTTCAGTCTCATAATTCTCTACTTAAGTTTAGCTGAAAGGCATCCATCTACACTAGACTCCCACACACTGAGTTTTTGTATTAAGCAAAGTGAACAGATGCTAAGCCTAATGATGAGTCAGGTGTGTGTGTGGAGCAGTAGGGGTATGAGGTGAAGACACAATGCAGGCGGTGCCAGTGTGCAGATTGTGGCAGGTCTGTTACACACAAACTCACACACTGTGATTGGTTGTTTGGATACGGTGGCAGGTGACCTTTATTCCATCACAGATATTGATACGGCGATCTCTCTGCCCCTCTTGGCACTTTGCTGTATCTCCTCCTCTTCTTCACCTCCTTTCTTCCTCACGCTCAGGATCTTTTTACTTTAACGTGACCTTTGAACCTTGTTTGCTGTGTGTGTGTGCCCATGTGCCCGTACTGATGGAGGTGAGACGGGGCCTTGCACTCTGCCCCCTCCTGGGCTGCTGTCACCAGATCTACGTCCGGCCTCCATGGCTGCGTCCCCATTCCCACCCTCTCTGCGGTTCATCTGTTTGCCTTAGCCCTCTCAATTTTCCATTCTCGCTATCTTCTCTCTCTCTCTCACGTGTTTCCCACACTCTCTGCTGCACCCCTGTTCTCTCTCACTACCTCTCACTCTCTCCCTCACTTCCATGTTGCTTAAGCATTTAAATGAGCATTTATTTGATGAATCATATCAATTTGAAATGATGACAACAGCAATCAGTATGGATTATAGAACATAACACATGGAGAGCATACACAACGCTAAGAAGTGCTGAACAACCTAAATGTCTGGATGGTGACCACCATATCCTTTTATCAGGCTGTTATTGTTGTATAGCGAGTCCTCTTATTGTCACAGCTGTGTGCGCCGCGGAGGAGGCTGGTGGCTGTGGACACTGTGTCCCTTCCCTGTGTGAGCGCTGGTGCCATGGCGTACCGACAGAGAGAAGGACGACCCGTGTTTCACAGCCTTTCTTCGCTCTCCGTTTTTCACTTCTCCACTCCTTCGTTTCATACCCTAGTGATTGACAATAATCACACTTAAATGGCAATACCAGAAGCATCGTGTTATCAGTTTGTTTCATCAAGGAAAGAATCTTAATGCCTTAGTACAATTTTTATAGATTGCAAATAATATATTTCCTTTGAACAAACTGGAAAGGTGTTCCAAGTCCCAGTTTGGTTGAGCAGGGCAATGTAACATCAGAGTTGATATCAGTTAGTTCGCAAGTTAAAGGCTGTCTTCATGGTCACCAGCTGGCCATGGCTGAACTGAGTATGTTTTCTTGCTTTTGTGGGAAATATGCCTCTCAAAGTTTGGACTTGCTGTAGTTGTAGTATTTGCTGAAGCGGAACCTTATTGTTCCCTGAGTTCTGTGGTTCCCAACCATCTCTGGCCTGTGACCTCATTTCTAGCTGAAGATGTTAGCGACCTAAACTTCCACATGTTGCATCTGCCTCCACACCAAGAGTTTTTACCCAATCCACTTCTGCTTTAATGACATTGGTGAATGTTATCAAATTTCTCCATTAAAAACTAAAGTAATAGTTGCCGTGGTCATTTTCATATATACAAGTCTTCAGCAAAAAGTTGCATTAGGCCATAAGGCATTACAAAAAAAGAAAAGGTAATATTTTACTCAGTACAAATCTCAGTAACGCACGTTACAATGCATTTTAAACCCAAAATTAACTTGTGTGTTTTTATACAAATTCGCCAACACCGGCAGCAGCATAATCCAGGGGGGCTGGGTGTAGTCTTTTCACTCGGTTCTCCGTATCAACAGCGGGGATAGAACGGAGTGAAAAGACGACAACGAGATGTCTATGGGAAATAACGTGGGTTTTTTGAATTATCATACATAGCAAACTCTGTAGGTGGCGAAAAGCTTCTCACGGTTTGAACTACACACCTTTTCCATCTAGATTCCACTTTGGTTTTGGATTGTCGGTGCTGTTAAAGTAGTTAACTATTAGGGCTGGGTAAAAAAATCGATTTGATTGATTTTGGATCGATTTCATTTAAATTTGCAATATCGATTTATAGGGCATGAGATCAATTCTTTTTTTGTTACCATTATTCTTATTTTTGCACTTTAATAAACAAGTGCCTTAATGAAATTTGCAGTGATGGAATGTTGTAGTTCAAGTATACTTTCACTGTAGTAGCCTACCTTTCTAATTTCAAAATTGCACTTTTGAGACTTTATAGAGTTGCAGCTGAAGTTTAAACTGTCCAATTTACAAGTTTGCACTTAAAACCTGTTAAGATGAAGAGAAAAAATAAAGCACATTTGTATTTTGTAACACAGTTGAGCCATTTTCATCATTTAAGAGCAGATTGAATCGGATCGTGATTAATCCATTCAGAACCTTGAATCGAAATCGAATCAATTTAGGAAATTGGCCACGATACCCAGCACTATTAACCATTATGAAGGCGCATTAACGGAAACGACAATCAAAAACCCAAGTGGAATCAAGATGGAAAAAATATGGACTTCAAAACATGAACAGCTTTTACTTTTTCGCCACCTATCAGTTTTTCCTCTCTCAATTTGACTACTTTTTACGAAGTTCAGGCAGCGTTGCCAGATTGGGCGATTTTCCCGCCCAATTGGACAACATTTAATAGGGTTAGGCTGGAAAAATGAGCGAGTACATACAATTTCGGCTATTTCAGATTCTTCAGTTCAATTCCTTTACATTTCTGCATGTTTTGCAAAGCTTTTGCCTTTTCATTCAGCTGTTTATTTATATGTTTCCAACCAATTACATTTTTTAAATGGTGTGCATGTTTACATTGTTTACTCCATTTAGACTTTGTCTAAATGGAAATCCCTTCACTTGATTTAAGCCATTTAACGCTTCTTTGTCTTAATCTATGTGGCTTTATTAAAAAATATTTCAACCTCACTTTGTACTTCAGCATTCACCGCTTAAGCCTAGCTCAGTCATTATGCCATACCACATCACCTACTGCTGCGCAATGAGCTGCATTTTACACAAGAAGATCTATTGAAAACGCCAAATCCATATTTCCTGTTATTTTGGTGAAATTAATGCTAAAGTAATGTCAAAGTAATGTAATGCCGTACAATTCAAAGACAGTAATATTGTAATAATGTTTTTAATATTGTAACTAATTTGAAATGACAGTAACAAGTAATAAATAATGCATTACTCTTTTGAAGTCACTTGCCCAACACTGCAAGTCTATGAGACTTAAAACAAACAAAAAGGTTTGCTAAAATGTAATTTATTTTCTGAGGTTTCCTCAATTCTGCAGCATTTCACTGGTTACCCATTGAGACAACTGCATCAGGATTCTCCTCATGTTTCTGACAATAGCTATAGGGTTTAGTTGTCAAGCTGCCTAACATCAGCTTATTGAAATCAATACACTGTAACTCATCTCATCTCATCTTCATCTCATCGTCATCCGCTTATCCGGGGTCGGGTCGCGGGGGCTGCAGCTCAAGCAGGGGGCCCCAGACTTCCCTTTCCCGAGCCACATTGACCAGCTCTGACGGGGGGATCCCGAGGCGTTCCCAGGCCAGTGTTGAGATATAATCTCTCCACCTAGTCCTGGGTCTTCCCCGAGGTCTCCTCCCCACTGGTCGTGCCTGGAACACCTCCCAAGGGAAGCGCCCAGTGGGCATCCTTACCAGATGCCTGAACCACCTCAACTGACTCCTTTCTAAGCAAAGGCTCTAATCCGAGCTCCTCACGGATAACTGAACTTCTCACCCTATCCCTAAGGGAGAAGCCAGCCACCCTCCTGAGAAAACTCATCTCGGCCGCTTGTACCCGTGATCTCGTCCTTTCGGTCGTCACCCATCCCTCATGACCATAGGTGAGGATAGGAACGAAGATTGACCGATAGATCGAGAGCTTTGCCTTGCGGCTCAGCTCTCTTTTCGTCACAACGGTGCGAACGTAAAGCGAACGCAATACCGCCCCCGCTG
>OLKM01001247.1:22665-72665 GCA_900291075.1 Melanogrammus aeglefinus | reverse complement strand
TGTGTGTGTGTGTGTTGTGAGCCAATATTACTTAATATTAATATTATTACTGAGTTCAATATTCAGGGACTCCGATATTTCAGCCTTGGGAAGTTGGCTACAAACAACACGCCACCCAAGAGATGCATCAACACACACCCTAACACTCACATTTACCCACATGATATGCGCTACGTGTGAAGACAGGTCAACCCAGTCGCCGCGTGCCAAGGATTTCCTCAGGCCAGCTTCCTCTTGTCCCAGTCAGCGTTGCCAGATTTCCCACCCAATTATGCAACACTGGTCCCAGTACAGTGCGGCCAAGAAGAACTTCTTTCTCTGGCCCTCCCAGAGAAGCACACACTCATGTAGAGGGAAGTGTCCGCCTCTGGCGAGTACTGCAGGGTAACAAGGTTGTTAAAGAACATGCTATAGACTGAGGGAGAGCTTCTCGCACTCAGAGGCAGGACATACAGGTGTAATGAATGTGTGTGTCTGTGTTTCCTAAAATTGGAAACACATTAGACATATGTAAGAACATGTTTAAATTAAAGGACAATTCCGGCATTTTGAACATTGAGCCCCCTTCCTGTTTTTTCAAGGATAAAATTGAGTGGTTAATTTTTGAATATTGGTCCTGTCTCGGGTGTTTCGCTCATTTTGAATCGCCTCTGCCTGCTTCAAAATGCCTGGCTATGTGCATTCACAGAATATGAAACTCATCGAGTGGTTAGTGGTGTTTGTCGATGTTCTTAATCAAGTATCGTAGCGAAATACAGTTTCTGTCTGGTTTCATTTGGCATTTTGTAAATCCATTGAAACGGAAAACGGACCGGAACCGAAAACGGATTCTGGCTGGTTATAGTTTTTTCACTTGGTTCTCTGCATCAACAGTAGGTTTAGATCCGAGCGAAAAGACAACAACCAGCCCCCCTTTCTGTTTCAAGCCAGCCATTGTGAGCAGGCTGGGGCTGTTCGAAATAAGCCAAATACTCGAGACAGGACCAATATTCAAAATTTGGGTGTTAACAACTCTATTTCATCCTAGACAAACCAGAAAGTGGGCTCAATGTTCAAAATACCGGAATTGTCCTTTAATGATTTCAGAAGACATTAAGTGTTTGTGTGTGTGCGTGTGCATGTGTGTCCACTCTGCTGTGTGGTTCTGGGTAATCTCTAAAGTGTTGATTAAGCCGCAGTCCGTCCTCCTCGGGCCATCTAGATCTGTGATTGGTGGAGCCAGAGAGGCATGGCCCTACTGGGTTGTTCAGTAGATCATCAAACAATAAGTGGAGACAATAAAGAACTCTGGCACTTCTCCTTCTTTCTGTCTCTCACTGTCTCTGAGCTCCTCTCTCCCTCTCCCTCCCTCTGCTGGGTCTTCTCAGGGGTCCCCTAGATGGTACCCCCCTTGGCCCGTGTCCCCCTGCGTGGTACCCCCCTTGGCTCGTGCCCGGCTCCCTCTCGCTGCTCTCAAGGCCCCCCCTGGTCGGTCTGGATAGAGCTCTTCATCAACAGTAGATACCATGGTCTTTACAAAGTCCTCATTCCAGTAACAGGGATACAGATTTGAGTCGATGAGTGAAATGAAGGACTAATCTGTTATCTGTCAACAGCTTCAGATTTGTTCAAGCTAAATATATGATCGTCTGTCCTTTGTCCAGGGCTTGGCACCTCAGTGGGTTGCAGGTAGTCTTCCTCAGGCGTAGAGTTTGCGTCTTTCCTTCTGTTCATTGCTTGGCTCTGTGCAACGTGTGTCTTCTCATTGAGTTTGTTTGTTTCCATTCAGGTTATCTCCCTCTTTTTTTCTCTGTAGAACAGGTTCACTCACTGAACTTTGACCCCAAGACAACCAGTATTGATTAAGACGGAATGTTCCTTTTACTACCTGGATTCCGACAGGTACCATCTGCTCCAGTGAGTGCTGGCTGTGATTGGTCAACCAGGCCTGCTGTGACCTATACGTATTGGTTTTGTGATGCTATCTTCTCACCTTGTATCTCAAGTGCTTCTGGCCTTTGGACCCCTTGTGAAACACAAGTGACAGCTCACTGTAGCACTTCTCAATCAAAGAGCAGGAGGCAGGGTTTGCTAAGTAAAGGAAACCTTCACCTCTGATTTGGAATTGGCTCTCATTGCTATTTCCCTCATGAATAGCAATCCCTTCATCCCTTTGTGTGATCATGGATGCTGAACCTGCTTTTGAAATGTCCAGATTCTCTGTGTGTTGGATGCTCCACTGTAGGCCTACTGGTGGAGGCCCACCCCTGGACCCCAAAGCGGGACACCTTCACGTGGCCTGTTCATCTGGGATCAATTAGCCCAGAAGGCATGCGTAACTGAGGTCCTATTTCTGCCCGGGCTCAGGGTAATGACAGGCTTCCAACCAGGGTTGCCTTTATTCCGGAAAAGTCCAAAGATGGAAGTTGTTTTGTTTTTGCCTCTTTCTTTCTCAGAGGTGCATCTGAGCATCTATTTCTGCCCCTCTTGTGTTTGGCATTGCTTAATTAAGCCCTTGGGCCACCATCATGGCCACGGACAGGAATTCTACCCAGAGAGCCATTCTTCATCCAGTCTCTGCATTTATTGTCAGGGAAAACCCCAAATCACTCTCACATCTCAGGCACATCTCTGGCTCTGTGCTTTCAGGTCTCCTTTCCACAGGTCTACAGTGGTGTGACTCTCCTGTCTTTTTGTTTCCCTCATGCATCCATACATTTCTCTCATGTGTTTTGTGTCAACAGGAGGCCAGTGGCCTCCTGTTTCTTTTTCTGCCCATAAAAAGGAACGGCTTTATGTGTTATTCAACAAACCGCATAGTCAGACTGCAACCAGCGCACTCTAGTGTTTAAGGCTTCATATGAGCATCATTTCTGTCTATAAATAAATCGTGATCTATGGGGTCTGGTATTTACTTCTTCACCCTTCCCACACTATACCGCTCTATCACTATCACAGTCCTCCCTAACTCGGTAAAGGGATGGATTTCCAGAAAAACACTGCCTGCTGTATCCCTTATAGCTTTGGCGTGGGTTCCTCACCTACTGTGAGCAGAGCAGGGCTGCAGGCAGTGAGTCACATCTCAGCACTCCTCCTAAATAGACCATTGGCTTTGCGCCGCATTTGGTTGACTCAAGACAAGGACAGCTTTGCCAATCCATGCCAACAAATCGTCAACCTGCAGATAAGCAAAGTAAATGAGTAATCTCTCCAAGCTGATTCTGGCTCCATCTGATCTAATCACCGTCTGTTGGTCCATGGAGATCCTTCTAGGTCCTTCCACTCAGTGGATGTTGTTCAGTTGTTGGCTGAGCGGGTCGTCTGATTCCCAGGCAATGACCTTGAAGGCTTGATAACCTAATGATAAGATTTCCTTAATGTGCTTCAGATCCACGCGCCAGCGAGGGAAAGGTGTGTGTGTGTGTGTGTGTGTGTGTGTGTGTGTGTGTGTGTGTGTGTGTGTGTGTGGTGTGTGTGTGTGTGTGTGTGTGTGTGTGTGTGTGTGTGTGTGTGTGTGTGTGTGTGTGTGTGTGTGTAAAGGGACAATTACTATCGTGGTGTGTGATAAGGGGCTTGTGATTATCCAAATGCCCCCTGTACAATTTCAAATGTATTTGATTATATGAGTAAAGGACAGAGGACTTGTGAACAGGACAGTTCAGGGGCACATATTTAACTTTGATCCCTTTTTATTACCACCAGTGATAGGATTGCTGCAATGCCACCAAACAATTATAATAACATGATTAGGCTTACTTATTATGCCTCTTGTTAACTTGTTAATCATTGGCCGGAGCGTGGTGGCTTAACGCCCCGGTGCTGCTGGGACCTGGAGAGGAGAAGGACGCCTTCAAACTTTCCTCTTCATGTTTGGTTCTGGTGGCCGAGGGGGATTCTGGGAAGGGAGACGTGTGTGTGTGTGTGTGTGTGTGTGTGTGTGTGTGTGTGTGTGTGTGTGTGTGTGTGTGTGTGTGTGTGTGTGTGTGTGTGTGTGTGTGTGTGTGTGTGTGTGTGTGTGTGTGTGTGTGTGTGTGTGTGTGTGTGTTCCTGATATTTAGGATTTATTTCAAATGTATTTGGTGCAATCTTAGTTAGAGGCATGTGCCCAGTTCATAACAGGAGTATGGGCAACATGCAAGTAACTCTAACTCTGTGTGTGTGTGTGTGTGTGTGTGTGTGTGTGTGTGTGTGTGTGTGTGTGTGTGTGTGTGTGTGTGTGTGTGTGTGTGTGTGTGTGTGTGTGTGTGTGTGTGTGTGTGTTGTGTATGTGTGTGTGTGTGTGTGTGTGTGTTCTTCCCCTCCAGATGTATGGGCGCTACACCCAGGAGCTGGGGGTGTATGCCAAGGAGGAGGCGGCTCGCCTGCGGGAAGGAGGCCAGCGCCGCTCCGTCGGCCGCTCCTTGGACCTGCTGGAGTACGACAAGGGACGCTGTGCCAAGTGTCGCAGTGAGTACACCCAGAAGACTGGCATTAACCCCCCAGAATACTCCCCATAACCCACCAGAACGCTGCCCATACTCCAGAGTCCTCCCCAGTGGGGAGCCCCCTGATACAGACCCATATTCCAGGGACCAGCAAGGTCCTGAAACACCCTGGCTCCCAGGACCAACAGCAGAGTCCTGACAGATCAGAGCTCCCGGGACCAGTAACAGGGTCCCAGTAGGGTGGTGTTGTGTTAATGAAGAGGCTTGAGACATTAGCTGCAGTACATGGTACAGGTGAGGGTGTTGACCCCGAGATGAAGGTTCCGGGTCCCCCTGTCTGCAGGATGCTGCACTGTGGACACCCTTTATCCCGATCTACCTGCAATGAATGAGTGATTAAATTAATGAACATGCCATGGGGAAATAGTTGTTGCCGAATTGTCTCATGGCATCTTTTAGCTGGCCTGAAGTATTGCAATATTTCGCAAACCGTGGTGAATTTGTCATAAGGCTAGTCAAAATTTGATGATACATACGTAAAAATGCAGACAGCTGTTCTTGTGGTTTAAGTCCAGGGTGTGTCTGGAGCGAATGCTGGGTTTGCATATCTCAGGACCTTTATAACGTACACCTGGACTGGAGGACACCTGGAGGTCAGGTAACATCCTTTATAACATAGAACTCAGGTCCATTATAACGTACACCTGGAAGACACCTTGAGTTCAAGTCCTTTACAAGGTATACCTGGAGGACACCTTGAGTTCAGGTCCTTTTATAACGTACACTTGGAGGACACCTTGAGGCTCAGCCGGGATGCTTCATGAGCTGGCTTCAATGACAGCAGAGGGTGAGAGCTATTCCTGTTCACTCACAGCCCATCTCATTGTTCAGTGGGGGCTGTCATAGTGGGCCTCCATGTTTTAGGTCAATGAGACCCTGTTAATATCCGATGCCAAGCCGAGCTAGGTTAGGGCCTAGGTTCTCATCTGTCATTTCCATTGTGCATTATTTGTATTTAAAGTGATATGTTGAGGGGGGCAATAATGTTCACTGTCATAGGTTGTGGGATATAATCACACACTTGAGTCTACTAGCATCTATCTAGATAAGGAAGAAGAACAAATATGACAAATATAACTTGTATCCCATTTTACTGTGGTTGCATCATGCATCATCATTGCACAGAAGGGAACTGTGTGATCTCTCTGACACATTGACCACCCTAACACTGACTGGTAGTAAAGTGCAGGAAAGCTAAATTCCTTGGCCCCTTCGTCCCCCACTGTAGAGTCGGCCTCTGCATGGCATTACCCCTGGAGTGCTGACTGGAAGCCTCCAGATGTGTGAGGAGGTTTAATACAGACTTGACGGGTGTCTGTAGACGTAACAACAGGAACCTTCCATCGTCTTACTTCAGAGCTGAAATTGTAATTTGTACTTTTACTTGACATATTATTTAACTTTTTCATGGTATCAAATAATACTTCTGCCAAGCTATAATTATTGAAAACATTCATGGTGTAATGTTCTTTCTTTCGCTCAGTCTCAGGCAAATGACGGTTGTTAATAAGCACCCTCTTCTGTTTAGAATAAGGTAATGCACCCGTTGTTCGTACACCTCTCCCAATGTGTGTGTGTGTGTGTGTGTGTGTGTGTGTGTGTGTGTGTGTGTGCGTGTGTGTGTGTGTGTGTGTGTGTGTGTGTGTTTTTTTGTCTAGCTGTGCTTTTGTCCTCTCAGCTTCCATCTCAGAAATGAATTTAATCTCGATGCTTCTAGTAGTGATGATTCTGAATTTGATTCGATTAGATTCAATATCGATTTTGTTGGGATATTTTGGTTAATACCAATTTTGCTTGAATATGAAAGTGCTTGTAATGATGCGGATGTGTCCAGGGTTTATCTCTGCAGTACTCCTGACGCCCGTGTACTCACAGGTGAGCGGATGTCTCCAGGGTGTCTCGACTTCTCTGTTTAAGCCGCCCCTTCAGAGTTACATCTACCGGGCCCCTAGTCTAAGATCCAATCCGGATTCATTGCTCTACAAAAATCTCCACCATAACCCTACGCCCACCCCTTACCCCTACCCCTCAACCCTACCCCTATGAAATGGGACGACAACCCTTCAAGACCAAGTTACAGTACGTCATTTGTAGTCGTTGACAGGGTTTTGATCTGTTTCTGGAATTTTCTGTATAGTTATAGTTTTCTGTATAGTGTTTTAGGAATGCAACCTTACCCAAATGGAAAAGCACGGTATGATTAGATAAGAATATCATTCATGCTCACAATCTGTTAGAAACTGCAGAAACTTTATTTTGGATCAAACATTATACAAGATCAACATAATATATAAAACCAGTATAAACATAGAACTTGAGGTAGTATGCCATTCATGTAAAACATAAATATTAGGGGTGTAATGATTCACCAATTCCAATCGGTATCCGATTGGATTAACACAGATGCGAATACATTGACAAATGGGCACCTGAATCGATTTAAAATGACCAAAAATCTGTCAATGCACCGATTTAAACATTGCGAATCGGTTGTGAATAATTTTCACAAGGTACAGGAATGTTTAATATAGTGCATATGTTTATATGTATATATGTATTTGTATAGGCTATACATGGTGGAATTTATATAATATTGAATGTTTAATTGAATATTAATAATCGATAACTAGATAATATTATTAGATAAATACGTAATTCTAATTGGTAATGAATTGTATACTATTGAAAACGAACGTATATTAATAATATATAGATTTAAATTTTACATCAGTAATAAAGAAGCTGATATCATTATGGATAAATAAATTATGGAGAAGGGGTGAGATTAAATAAGTTTTCTTCTTCTCACCCCTTTTCGAACAGGTAAAGGAAGTGTTGTAAAGTTTATTTTCATTTGTGGTTTTCATTGTGTGTAAATATTGCTTTATGCAGGGGTCGGCAACCTATAGCACGCGTGCCACGGTTGGCACGCTGCAGAGTAAACACTGACACGGCACCTCAGTGTTATTACGATACTCACTTTATCTGTCCCGTTTAAAAAAAAGAAGCCGGATTTTGTATGCCGGCACTAGGACCCGGAGGACACCACTGGATTTGATGTTGGAGTGTGGCCATTGGTCAGGTTGCAGCAGGGAGAATTTCAGATCAAAGTGTGTGACGTGACCAAGCGCACTGTCCGCTGTCTTCGTGCTGACATATGAATGAATGACAGAGCGTGATATTGTGAACAATGGCAACAACCGCTGCAGCTAAAACTAGGCCATTGCAGTGCTGCTGGACACAAGAGTTTGGTTTTGTATTTGTAAAGGACCGTGCTGTGTGCAATTTATGCTGTGAGAATGTTGTGTGCTGAACGTCAAGTGTTAACCGTCATTTTGAGACGAAGCACGAGAAGACCTTCAAAGACCAAGCATACAAAGATGAGTCAATCAAACGTGCTGTGTGTCCAGATAAGTATAGCTCCTTCAAGGTTTTTACCACTGCTAAAGATCACGGGACAGACGCAAGCTATCGCATTGCGCATTGCATTGCAAAGCATCTGCTGTTTACAGATGGCAAATTTATTAAAGAGGCTTTTCTCAGTTGCTCAGATGCTCTTTTTGAATTTCAATTCAATTCAATTCAATTTTATTTGTATAGCCCTTAATCACCATTACAGTCTCAAAGGGCTTAACAGGCCAATATTTATGACACCCCCCTTTACCCAAACCCCCGCACGGGCAAGAAAAAACTCCCTTGAAATTAGCAAGGAAGAAATCTTGAGAAGAAACGCATAGCAGGGGATCCCTTCTTTCCAGGGATGGTCAGGAGTGCAATGTGTGCCATAATTGACATACAGGTACAATGACATTGCAGGCATCTGATAATCTGATGTTGCCTCAGCCTACACTAGTTTTAGTTTAAATGTGTAGCTGTTTATCAGTCTTTGAAATGTTGATGTGGCTACTTTGTTAAGAATACAGATACTGTTATTGTTGAGAATAAAATTCCAGGTATATTGGAAAAAAAATTGTGTTTTGTGTCATAATTTAACTTTGCGTTATTGTTGATAATGTCACTAGATGAGAAGAAAATTTTAAACTGGCACTCCATGTCACAAAGGTTGCACGACGCCAACTTTAGAGTAAGTCTTCCACTTCACCATCTGTTTTTCTCACACTCCTTATGATCCAAATGCAAGATTGTTAGAGGTGCGTTTTGAGCTTTCCTTTGAATAGCTCCACAGAGTCAGCTTCCCTGATGACTGAGGGCAGCCTATTCCATAGGAAGGGGGCTCGAAAGGCAAACGCTCTCTGTCCAGCTGATTTCTTTTTAACCTTTGGCAGTGAAAGCAAGCCAGCTCCCGAAGACCGGAGAGTCCGAGAAGGACTATAAGGAATGATCAGGTCCTTCAGGTAGGATGGAGATAATCCATGCAAGGCTTTATAGGTCAGCAGTAGCACCTTAAAGTCTGATCTGAAAGTTATTGGTAGCCAGTGCAGAGAAGCGAGAATAGGTGTGATATGATCAAACTTTCTCGTTCTGGTCAGCAGTCTAGCTGCAGCATTCTGTACAAGCTGTAGACTTTTTGTGGTAGAGTTCGGTAATCCTGAGAACAGTGCATTGCAATAATCCAGTCTTGACGAAACAAATGCATGAATCAGTGTCTCTTGCGGTCCACTGCAGATAACATTGGGTCTGATTTCTTGCAACCGTTTCTCAGATGGAAAAAGGCAAGTTCTAGTCTATAACTTCTCACTGTCGTTGTCAGAAGCACAGTTGAGGGTCCGAACAGGACACAAGATTTTTGACAGACGCACTCTGTGGGATGGCTCAAAGCCATCCAACCACAGTGAGACATCCTCAAACTCTTCTCTTCCGGTCCCGCTTCGAGCCGATAATTATCAGCTCTGTCTTCCCGGTATTTAAGCTGAGGAAGTTTTGTGACATCCAGCCCTTCACCGCAGCCAGACAGGACTCAACCTTCTGAATCTGGGCCGAGTTCCCGGAATCTACAGGAATGAAGAGCTGGGTGTCGTCCGCGTAGCAGTGGAAACTAATTCCGAAGCTGCGGATAACATCACCCAAAGGAAGCATGTAGATTGCAAAAAGTAATGGACCAAGGACTGACCCTTGTGGTACACCAAAGGCGTAATTTTGCAATGCTTTGATTCTAAACCCTCATTGAAGCACAAATTGGGTTCTATCTATGAGGTAGGATTGAAGCCAACCAAGAGCTGTACCCCCGAAACCAACATAGTGCTCAAGACGGTGAAGAAGAGTGCTGTGGTCGATCGTATCGAACGCAGCGCTTAGATCCAGCAGCACAAGCATTGAACTTGTATTTTTATCCAAGGCAAGAAGGAGTGTCATTTTACAACTCTTGTAACAGCAGTTTCAGTTGAGTGGAAAATCCTGAACCCCGACTGGAAAGGTTCAAACAGATTGTTCCTCGTCAGATAATCGACGATTTGCTTTGCTACAATCCTTTCCTGTACCTTGGACAGGAAGGGTAGGTTCGATATAGGCCGATAGTTTCTGACTAGTTCAGGATCTAGGCCAGGCTTTTTTGAGTAGCGGTTTTATCACCGCAGGCCTTGAAATCAGAAGGAAACAATTTCCTGGTTGAAAGCGAAAGGTTCATAAGGCGAGGAGGATTGCAGGCCCGACTGTGGGAAGAAGCTCCTTAAGAACCTTGGAAGGGAGAGGATCCAACATACAAGTTGTTGGCTTCGATGCCTTTATCACCCTTTCAAGTTCCACCAGGGGAATTGCCTTGAACTCCAAGAGAGTTGCGTCAGAATTCCCCATCCTACTAGGCAGAACCCCATCCTGCCCCACAGGATGTTATAGGGACAGGCCGCAACGGCAGGCATCAATATCCTCTGACTAATTGTAATTTGTACTTTTACTTGACATATTATTTAACTTTTCCATGAATTCACCTGCCACGATCGAGGAGCCTGTGGTCTGAATCTGTTTCTGAGTGAGACTCTTCACCGTGTCAAACAGAAACTTGGAATTGTTTCTATTCAGGTTGATGACACTGGAAAAGTAGGCATTCCTGGCAATAGTCAGCGCACTCTTATAGATGAGCAGACTGTTGTGCCATGCAAGATGAAAGACCTCAAGTTTAGTCGAGCGCCATTTGCGTTCAAGGATCCTGCAGCTTCTTTTCAGAGTGCGCGTTTCTGCATTAAACCAGGGAGCTGGTTTTTTCAATGTGTCGTTTTTTAATTACGAGCGGAGCAACTGAATCGATGGCAGCAGACCAAGGCAATGTTGAGGTCAACAGTAAGGACTCCACAAGAACCACTATAGTTACAAAGAGGTGCAAGTGAGCCAGGTAACTTATCTGCCATTGCTGTAATAGTTGCAGGTTGTGAATGTTGGCGACAGCTGAAAGTAGCTTGCTGATCATCGCAGGGGCAGGATACCACCACCTGGAAAGTGAGCAGAAAATGGTCTGATAAAGCTGAGGTGTAGGAAGAGACCAATAGCTGTGAAATATCTACACCACGGGTCAGAACGAGATCCAGCGTGTTTCCACCGATGTGGGTTGGGTGCTGGACAAGCTGTTTGAAGCCAAGCGTATCTGTAAATAGACACAGAAAAAACCCTTGCGAGGGCATCAGATGGGTTTATTCACATGAATGGTTGAAATCTCCAATTAGCAAAATATTGTCTGAGTAATGTAGCCAGATCAGCTGCAAACTCAGAAAACTCATCGATAAAGAGTGAATACGGTCCTGGGGGACGGTATACTACAGCCAAAACGAAAGAATTTGGAACTCGTTTCTCTTCTCGGGAAGCTGAGGTGCAGAACGCAAGCACCTCAAAGGATCTGAATATATATCTATTCTTTGGCTTTAAATTAAGCTTAGAATTAGATATCAGGGCTACTCCACCACCTTTCTTAGCTTCTCTGGATAATTGGGTGCTAACGTAATTGGGTGGAGTAGCTTCATTTAGGGCTAGAAACTCATCTGGTTTTAACCAGGTTTCACAGAGCCCCAGTATGTCCATTTTCTTTTTCAATAATTAGATCATGGACCAAGAGCGATTTTAGATGAAAACGCGACCTTATGTTCATGAACCCTATTTTTGAGTGCTTCCATTTTATTTATTTTCAGCGGGAGTCGCTGGTTATTAGTAACTCAAGTTCTGTATATGAAAGCTTGTCAATGATGCGGATGTCCGCGGTTGTCTCTGGTACTCCTGACCCGTGTACTCACAGTGAGGATGTCTCCAGGGTGTCTCGACCTGCTGTGTTAACCGCCCTTCAGTTAGATCTGACAGCGCGAGGCCGCACCGACCGTACATATCTGTAAAGACCTGAGTATTCAGAGGTGAGTCCGATTAACACTCAGATCTGAAAAGATTGGTGCGATAGATAGTGGTTTCCAAGCTAAAATCAGCTGTTTCTAGACTCGGCAACAAATACTATCATGTTGCTAGCAGTTTACTAAGCTCCTGCAAACCAACGTGCTGTGGGCGGATGAGTCACGCCTGGCTAAGACCTCTATCTATGTTTTGAAAGCTTGCCAAATAAAGAAACGATCAAGTCCTGAATAAAGGACATTTCCGAGTCAGCTAGAAGTGTTCAGCGACGTATTTATGAAATGGCTGAAAATGTCAGAGCTCAGCAAACAGCTGGATTAAAAGATGCTGCGGTATTTATCATTGCACTTGATGAAAGCGTGGATGTGAATGACATTCCGCGTTTGGCAGTCATGGCAAGATACTGTGATTCAACTGTCAGAGAGGAACTATGCTGCTTGAAGCCAATGCCTGACACTACAAAAGGTGAAGACGTAGCCATGGCATTAATTGAACATTTTGAAGAACGAGGGATTAACATCAGAAACGTGTTTGCAGTGACCACAAACGGTGCCCCCGCTATGGTTGGGAGACACAAGGGAGCTATCAAACTGATAGAAGAAAAAGTCGGCATAATACATCAGGAAAATCTGTGTGCAAAAATGTCAAATTCCGATCTCAATGAAGTTATGGCCACGGTGACAAAGATTATTAACTTCATAGTGAAGCGATCTGCACTGACGCATAGGCAGTTTCAGTCCCTGCTCGAGGAGCTGGACAGCGCATACACAGATCTGCCTCTCCACTCAGCAGTGAGATGGCTGAGTTGCGGAAAAGTTCTTGAGCGATTTGTCAGCTGTCTTGATGCTATCAAGGCCTTTCTGGCTGAAAAGGGCCAAAAGTATCCAGAACTGGGGGACGAGAAATGGATTGTGAAACTTATGTTTCTGGTGGACATTACGGGACATCTGAATGTGCTAAATCTCAGACTGCAAGGTGCAGGACAAACTGTTTTGGACATGTTTGAGACAAGGACAGCTTTTGTCGGTAAGCTGGCAGTATTCTCAGAGGACATTTCCACCTCCACATTCCGCTACTTTCAACACCTGAGAGGGCTGTCCTCCCTGCGCAACATCAACACCGCTGAAATAAACGCGTACATGCGTGTGCGTGTGCTTGTGGATTTTAAAAGGTACGGACCAATATTCTCTATCTTGATCAAGCCCGACAGCTTGGATGGACATGATTTGGATGCTACTCTGATCGACTGGATGGATACAGAGGACATGGAAATGCAGCTGATTGAGCTGAAGAGCTCAACACTGTGGGTGACCCAGTTTGCAGAGCTCAGAAAACAGTTGGAAGCCACACCAGTGAAAGATCACGGAGCCCACATCCTCACCTGCTGGGCATCTGCACCTGAGAAATTCAGCTGCCTCCGCGGCATTGCACTGGCGCTGCTGTCATGTTCGAGTCAACATATCTCTGTGAGCAGGTGTTCTCACAAATGAAACATGTGCTCAGCCCCACCCGCAGTCGGTTAACAACGGAGCACTCTGAGGCATGTTTGCAACTCAAAGTAACTAACTACAAGCCACAGATCACAGAGCTCAGTCAAGCAAAGCACGGCCAGGCATCACACTGACTGTCTGGTAGGCATCTGATAATCTGATGTTGCCTCAGCCTACACAAGTTTTAGTTTAAATGTGTAGCTGTTTTCAGTCTTTGAAATGTTGATGTGGCTATTTTGTTAAGAATACAGATACTGTTATTGTTGAGAATAAAATTCCAGGTATATTGGAAAAAAAATTGTGTTTTGTGTCATAATTTAACTTTGCGTTATTGTTGATAATGTCACTAGATGAGAAGAAAATTTTAAACTGGCACTCCATGTCACAAAGGTTGCCGACACCTACTTTATAGTAACTGTCCACTTGTTTCATCATTTTATTTTATTGTTTACTATTGCTTTTTTTACTTACTTGTTCGAAATAAAAACATTTTCAATTCAATTCAAACCATTCTCAAGGCTAATAAGAATTTTTAAAACAAATTATTGCATTACTTGGCAGGGGATTAATCCTTATCTTCAACTTGGGGTCCCTAGAACATGGAACATATGGATATCATATGACATGAGCCCGGCAGCGCCCCAACTGCGGGCTACCCGACTGCGGGCTACCCGACTGCGGGCTACCCGACTGCGGGCTACCCGACTGCGGGCTACCCGACTGCGGGCTACCCGACTGCAGTTGCCCGATATGGAAAGCCAAGAGTGCCACAATCCGGCCCTAGATTGGCGCAGTAAAAGGGCTAAACCGGCCGATATGGAAAGCCAAAAGTGCCACTATCCGGCCATAGATTGTCGCGGTAAAAGGGCTAAACCGCGCGGTTTAAACGCTCTAAGCCGCGGCTAAGACCACTTAGGCCCCGTTTGCACGAGGACGCTTGCGGGTAAAAACGACTAAATATTTTATCGGAAGTGCCTTTCGTTTAGACGGTGACAGCGTTTTTGGGGCATGAAAACTCATAAATCTGAAAACGCCCTCCAGAGTGGAAAAGTTGAATACGCTCCACCGTAGTGTTTTCTGTCTGCACTGCCAAGACGCAAAACACTGCTCAGATCTGCTCACGTCGCGTACGCGTTTACGTCATATACATGTGATAGTGTATCACAGCCCCACCTAGCTGCCTGGCATGCATACCCAATCGAATTCCACACACTTTTGCGTCACCGTATGCACGCAGATTTCCTCCCGAAAACGCTCGTCTAAACGCGGAATAAAAATTGAAGACGCGACGCCACTTTTGCGTCTTCTGTTCAGACCGTCGTCATGTAAACATAGCCTTAGCCACAACTGTTTTAGCCGCGGCTAAAATAGCTGTGGCTGTTTTAGTCACGGCTGTTAATATGCAAGACAAGCCCCTCCCTTTTTTTACTTGGCCACTCAATTTGAAGGCTTTATAATCAATCAGTGAAGACAAATGCCCGATTTAAGTAATGCCATGTCGAGAGCTAGCCTGGCTAACGCCAGAGGTCACCTTAATTTTCTCGTATTTGAGGCGTGGTTTATGATTCGCCCGGAGCCGTTTATTGGGCGCAAATCATATCATCTATCATATGAGTCTGTACGAGCTCATAGCCAATCGTATCAATTATACCAGATGACGTATGTATAGCGACAGAAATTCGATGAGGAAGAATACGATGGGTGTGTCGCATAGACGTCGTCATCGTCTTGCCGTCCCTCCCCGTTCTGTGATTGGTTCCCTATCTCAGGCGAAAATCGGATCCATGGAATCCAGGCTGCCTAGCAGCGCAAAATGAAATGAAAGGCAGCATGGGTATACCCAGGCTAGTCGAGAGCTGCAGTGCCTGCCATGTTACGCCATAACATATAGCTGTGTTGTCTTTACTAGTTTCACTACAATGTAATGACCACCACTAGCTAGTGGAAAATACATTTGTGTCTCGTACGGGGTTATATTTATATATGTTAGGTCGATTTTGAGATGGCAGTGTGCGAAATACCCGTCAATATTCGGGGGTGTCCTCATCCCCAATTGTTGGCAATACTGATCTAAATGTTCTCAATATGCAGTAGGCCATAACATTACAATATTTCATGGATGCAAGCTAAGACAATCTGTCTATATAGCCTACATGCCAACACACACACCCAACAATTATTGATAATCCGATACCTATTCGTAAAGCAACACTGACATAGGAGACTGCATTGGCTAAAGTTGTTGGGATGCACGTTGCTTTATAACAAGGAGAGGCAAAGTTTTGCATTACAATGCAAACACGACAATAATTGGCACCATTCTGGCACACTTAGAAGAACAATCAACTGAATAAATTCCAGGGAGGCCTATATAGCCTATCGGAGACGTGCACATAATCAGTGGACTTGCAAATGAGAGCCTGCAATATGACCGATCTTCTGACATTATTTAACCATCCATGTACAACAAATACGATCAGACGGATACATAATTGAACACATACACAAAGCCCACAACAAGCCAAACATCACCACGGCAGGTGCGCTCTCTCTCGCACAATCACACAATCACTCCAACCTCTCCAACTCCAAGGCTAGGCTGTTTCACTAAGACCACAACCAACCACCACTATGCAGTAGGCTACCTATGCACAACAATCAGTTCTATACATCGCGTTGTTCTTCTGTTTGGCGCACATGGCTAATTTGCATACACGCACAAGACTGGCTTAAGGAAGTTCATTGCATTCACAGTAAGTAAAAAATATCTATCACGTTATCTCATAATTACGAGATGATTATCTCATAGTCACAAGATAATTATCTCATAATAATGAGATTATTTCTCACAATAACGAGATCGTTTCTTATTAAATTACAAGATATCCATCTCCTAATTAGGTTAATTTGCACACGAACGTGCAAATTGTTGCACGTTCACAGTCCTAAGCAGTAGGTGGAGATATGCGATTAGCCAGAAGGAACACACCATAATAGCCCCCGAGACCGAGACAAGACTACCAAAGGTCTCGGGGGCTATTAGGTTCATGGATTGGCACAAATACATCAAAATGTGTTTCCAAAAAAAAGACCAAATACCATCCTTCTAAATGTGTCAAAATAAGCTACAAAATACAGCAGCCAAAACATGTATCAAAATAAAATACTCATCTCATCTCTCATCTCATTATCATCCGCTTATCCGGGGTCAGGTCGCGGGGGAAGCAGCTCAAGCAGGGGGCCCCGGACTTCCCTTTCCCGAGCCACTTTGACCAGCTCTGACGGGGGGATCCCGAGGCGTTCCCAGGCCAGTGTTGAGATATAATCTCTCCACCTAGTCCTGGGTCTTCCCCGAGGTCTCCTCCCCACAATAAAATACTGTATTTTTGTATTTTTAAAATACTACAAACCTTTCTCTAATCGCCTTTTTCAACTACCTTCGCTTTGTACACTACCTGGAAAAACATCTGAAAGCAAGAGACTCCTCCCATAATCAGTCAACAGATTAGATATGCTGACCCCTCATGTTGGAGACATCCCAATACCTCGGCCCTGAGAAATGTTCGGTAACTCAAGGAACCCTTCCTTGCAACTATGAATCAGTGACAATAACTTAAAGACAAACAATCCAAATGGATGATTTATTTAGAAATTATAACTAGGAAGCATTTTAACAAGCTAGAATGTTCTTTCATGGCCTTCTTTGCATCAGTTGTAGCAACTATGGCACGTGCATCTCAAATGAGTTGGTAAAATAACGCCAGCCTCATTTTCGAGTCTGAAGGGTCTATAGCAATAAATGAGAGATCTTCTCCATCATTTTGACCCTCCTCTTCCAAACACACTGCTGAAATATTAAATTCTTTAAATGCTTTGACGAAATTGGACCCATTTTCTGTTACTGTAGCAACAACACATTCATGGGACAGCGTGGATTTCACCCAGTGTCTCCGCAATTCGATTGTAATGTGTGTGGACTAAGGAAATGGCGGCATGCTAGTGCTGTAGACAGGCCATCCAATGTATCTGGCTAAATCCAGCAAAAAAGCTTTTAACACTGGTAGATCAAATGTCAGCAGTGCTTGACACCTTTCAAGACTTCTTTCAAAGCATCCACTTTTGTTGTAAAGTCATTGTCAATAATTCTTCCTAGAGTTCTCCTTGAGATTTCAGTTGCTTCTGGGTTCCAGCCCTGAACAAGGTCAATTAATTGCAGTTGAAAGAGGATTCATTCCTTTAACATAGGCAGTGATTAAGTCATCTACTTTTTTCTGAGAGATCTGGGCATTTCTGTGAGAACACCCTGTAAAAAACTTTGTCTGCTTGTGTGTGGTACCGATGGTCTTTTTCCTTCCACTGCTGGAACGGGAACGTGTCTATGTTCCCCGGGTCCTATGTTCCCCTCTTTGTATAAGACTGGGGAACATAGCCTATAGGACCCTTTAAAAAAAAAAAAAAAAGGGTCCTATGTTCCCCGCTTTTCCCAAAAAAGGGTCCTATGTTCCCCGGTCTGTTACTTTTTCCACCATTACTGCCAAATTTCCGCCGAGATAACCACCATTGCATGTCTTTACCTTTTGTGGAAGAGGGAGAGATGTCGGAGAACCCGACGCCGGTAAACAAACCCCGAGAAGCCCAATCCCTGCGAGAGCTCCCCGCGCTACGGCCATCCGGAGGCGCACAGAGCTTTTGGCTGTGATATTATTACACAATTATATTATATTATATACTAGAGAGCTCCGAGAGTCGCAAACGGCAACAATCACTTTCTCCTCCATGTTGCAGTTCACCCCGGACTGCGCTGCACTGAGTTGGCCGGTTGAACGTTGATTGGCTGTTACGTTACACATGTCAGTCAGCGGCCACGCTGTTGAACGCTGATTGGCTGTCATCACGTGAATGTCACGTCAAAGTTTAAATATTTTTTAAAGATTGATAGATCATATAATATAGGACCCTTTTCTGAGAAAAGGGTCCTATGTTCCCCGCAACAGTGGGGAGCATAGGACCCTTTTTCAGAAAAAGGGTCCTATGCTCCCCGGTATGTATTGCTACAGGGGAACATAGGACCCTTTTTGGGAAAAACGGGGAACATAGGACCATTTTTTTTAAGAAAGGGTCCTATGTTCCCCGAGCTGGTAACATAGGACCCGGGGAACATAGGGACCCCGCTGAAACCCTGCTTGTGTGGCTCAAACTCTGGAAGTACCTCACCATGCAACCTCTACAGGTGAGTTTTGAAATTTGTAGTGGCTAGAATAGAACCAGATATGATGGTTTTCTTCTTTGTACATAATTTGCACTCAACTTGAACTTGCCCTGATTCTGTTTGTTTCATAATTTGAAAATAAGTCCCATAGAGCAATGATTCCGGATTCACCCTATATCTACCAGACCCCTAGTCAAATCTACTGGGCCCTTAGTCTTAATCTACCTACCGGGCTCCTAGTCACAATCTACCAGGCTTTTAGAGTGCACTCACACTAGGCAAGTTTGCCTGTTCCATGCTGCAGGAAGATTCAGCACGATTCCCCCCCTCCCCACTCCCCCCGCTGGACCGTGGTCACACTGCTCCCAAAGGCCGTGGCCTGGGCACGATTGCTCTTTCATACATACGTTATCACGTCGTAATATGATAAATACGTCATCACCAAGCGTCCTCGCCGCCATAACAACAATGGAGAACAACAACGTGAAGGCTGTCGTCCCCAAATTTCAAGTAAACACTCGACTTCACTATCGCACCAACGAAAACCCACTCGTGAACCGCTTGCCGGTTCACAAGTCTAAATCTATCGGGCCTTTAATAAATCTACCGGGCTCTTAGTCTAAATCATTGGTTCTCAAAGTGTGGCCCACGGACCAATGGCGGCCTGCAGAAACATTCCGGGCAGCCCGCAATGACATACAGATGTAAGTAAAAGAGAAAAAATGTATACATTTTTTTATTATTATATCAATATTAATGTAGACAGTAAAATTTTCGGTTCCTAAATTGGCCCTCAGCTGTCAAAACTTTGAGAAACCCTGCTCTAAATCTATCGGGCCTTTAGTCTAAATCTACCGGACACTTAGTCTAGATCTACCTGGCCCCTAGTCTAAATCTACCGGGCCCTGAGTCTAAATCTCCCAGGCCCTTAGTCTAAATCTTCCGGGCCCTTAGTCTTAATCTCCCGGGCCCTTAGTCTAAATCTAGCAGGCCCTTAGTCTAAATTTCCTGGGCCCTTAGCCTAAATCTAGCGGCCCCTTAGTCTTAATCTACCAGTTCCCTAGTCTAGATCTACCAGGCCCATAGCCTAAAGTCCAGAGAGCCGGAGAATGTGTGTTGCTAAGTTGCTGTATTGCTGACGTGTTGATGAAGTATCTAACGTGTGACTGGCGCAAAAATTGGTAGTTTAGTTTCTTCATTCTTTCTCTTCTCATCTGTATTTTGCGTTTAAACTTATTTCTGCCTTCAACTTCTCTGTCAATACTGCGGTACATTTAAATTAATTAAATATTGACCTCTAAAAGAGTCAGCATTACAGAGTATGATCCTTACCCGAGATCTTCATCAAAACAAAGATTTAAATACTGAACGGCTTTTATTTGTCAAATTCCCATACAGGATATTCAGTGAAGGGTTTGTGTGACATACTCTGTATTTTCTGTGCTTAAAAAATTAAATTAAATATAATGGAATAAAAATAAAATAGAATTCAACATACGTTTTAACCTAAATTAAGAATATTATAGATTCTTATAAATTCTTTCTGCTTACCGTCCTACTCCTACTCGGTCTACCCAGGCACCAGCCCTAACCTGAAGTACCCAGAGTACCTGCAGGATGTGACAATAGTCTGATGCGTCTTATCTCTGGCTGTTTGTTGCATGTCTAAAAGGGCAATTCTGGGTCATCTCCGGACCTGATTCCCCTGATAATCTCTGGAGTTCCTCCTGAGTTGAGGGTTGAGAGGCTTGTAGGACACGGACCAACTTTGGGGCCTGCCACCTGCTGGGTGCTTGCAAGGGAACATTTGAGATTCACAGCTTAGGCCACAACTACTCCAAAGTAGTGTCATAGACATTGTTGTTGTTTTGTGTTCATTGTTCGATACTCTTATCAGCAAAAATATATTACACAATACATTATTGATACAATGCACCACAGTGCCAAACATCAGTGGATACAAGGCTTAGGAAATGGAATTGAGGGAGATGGGTGGCCAGAAACAGAAAGGCATACATTAAATATGATCAATCTCTGAGTCTCATAGGCTCGACCGCTAGGGCTAACGAGGGATACCTTGCAGCAACCGGGTCTGATTCCCACCTGTATGCTACGTGTTCTTCTCTTTTCTAACCTGCTGTCAGGTCTCTCTTCACCGTCCTGTCAATAAAGTCCAAACGGGAGCATTGGTAGGAGACAGACTATTCTTTAAACGCAGCATCTCCCGCCCTGCTCACCCATGCGTCACACTGGGCCCTTTCTCTACATCTTATAGAGCAGAGTGAGGATCATTAGCACAAGGCCACTTTATTATCTATTCAGCAAAACACTGTTCACAGGGCTCTAGGAGGGAATAAATCCCCTCGTAAAACATCCAAATGAAAATGATCTAAAGACAATAAAAACAAAGAAGTAAGACAGCATCACATCTCGCTCGCATTTCTAGGAACAGACATGGCAATAATCAAGAGACACAAGCTATCTGTCTGTCTGCACACAGACATACAGACAAGCTCTGTCAGGAGGATAGCCACCCGCTGATGTGTGTGGAGCTCTGATTGTACACACCCTTTCTTTGACTGGATCCTAACATGGCACCAATGAAGGGGTCACTGCACACTGGTGCTGCGGGGAAAGAAGCCACACAGGGAGCGGGAAGAAGGGGAACACAGACACACACATGCACGCACAGCAATACACACATGCATGAAATAAATAGTTTTCAAACATTGTATGTAGCCACATATTTAGCTGCTGGGCATGGAATAGGCTAATTAAGAAAACCAGTAAGTAAATGTCGGGCCATCTTTCTTTACATTTAGGGGATTTTGCTGACGCTTTTATCCAAAGTCACCATTCATTCACACATTAACACAGACGGCGGAGTAAGCCACGCAGGGCGACAGCCGGCTCGTCGGGAGCAGTTACAGTTAGGCTTCTTGCTCAAGGACACATCAACACTCAAATAGGAGGAGCCAGGGATCAACAGGGGGTCAACCTGGGTCAACCCACTCTTCCTTCTGAGCTACTGCAGCCCTATTTCTCTTGCTTTTTCCTATTCAAACATTTTCAGAATATATTGATGTCATTCATGTCTGTCTTACACTGGTCGCCTCTGTTATCCCGTGTAGGGGGGAGTTGCATGGAGATCCAAAAGTTGCATGGAGCAGCAACTCTATGAATGACATGCGTTTTTCATCAATTATTGTGGGTTGAGATGGGGTGCCCATACTAGTTAACGTAGACTGTCCTGTGCCAATATATATTTCACTTTTCAAACAGTCTACAATGTTATGGCTTGCCCAGCAGGGGGCAGCCTGGTACTGACTGGAATGAGTTTGAGTCAAAAACAGATATAGAAGACCTAGAGAAGGGAGATCCTTGGTGTGTGTGTGTGTGTGTGTGTGTGTGTGTGTGTGTGTGTGTGTGTGTGTGTGTGTGTGTGTGTGTGTGTGTGTGTGTGTGTGTGTGTGTGTGTGTGTGTCTCTATGACCTTTTAATCAGTGAGACACACACACACGCACACGCACACGCATACGCACATGCCAGCAAACAATAATCAGATTCCATGGGCTGTTGGAAGGGCATGATTGGATTAACTCTTATGTTGGTTTTATCGCCGTCTAAAGGTTGACGGCATATTGAGGTATGACAATCACTCATCTGAGACAAAAGATTAAATAACCATGCCATGTCGATTTCCATATGTAAGGGTGATACCAGCATTGGATATTTGTGTGTGTGGTGTGTGTCAGTCTGTGTGTGTGTGTGTTGACAAAGAGGTCAGACTCAGATGAAATAAATAAATATTTTCGTCCAAGATAAGGTATCTAAAGGAACTGCATGAAGGACACACACACACGCGCGCGCGCACATGCACACGCACACACAAAATGTCTATTGATAAGCACACAACATCCAGAAAACTCAAAGAAAACTCATTTCTCAAGTGAATTTAGGGCTTTATTCAAAGCATATACCTGAAAAGTCTTTGAAATTCTGGGGAAATTAAACATTCGTAGTCAAGAACACTAACGGAAGAAATATAAATATGACAGTTAATTATGAGGGAAAATGGTTAACGAAGAAGTTCCCCTTAATGGCATACTGTGTCTTGGCAGTCCGATCCTTGGAAACTAATGAGCTGGAATGTTGAATTTCAGGTGCTGTTCAATGTTGTGTTTCTCTAATGAGTGGCATGACAGAATGTCATGTTCATCTTGTTCATAATGCTCTAATCAGGATTCAAACTCTCAACCTAAGGATCACCAGTCTACAAGGCATTATCCTGTTGAGCCACTGACATTCCTGAACTACATGAAGCCTCATTCACATCGTGAAAATGTCGATTGATAAGCACACAACATCAAGAAAACTCCAAGCACACATTTCACAAGAGAATTAAGGGCTTTCTTAAAAGAGACAGATTAGATCTGAAAATGTTCACTGTTAATGGTGTCCACCTAATAGCCGTATGGTAGTTATACAATAACAAAATGGTCACATAGGCAAAATGGGTTGAGACTGTGGACGTTTAGCTTTTCTATTAAATTGTGGGAAAAGTAAACACTTTTAGAGCAGAAGACCAGCGTGAAAAAGATGCATCTGATTTTAGAGATTAATATGATGAAAGAATTTTGGGTCCAGGTCAATCTAGTAAGGAGAAATAAGGCTAGTTCCTTTTTTTTTAAATAGTGTTTTTTATACAATTACAAAATGGTCATTTAAGAAAAATGGGCTAACTGCTCCAACTTTATTGGCCAAAATTTCTCAAATGGAAATAAATAAAACAAATTCTGTTAGAGGATTTTTGTGAGGCTTGGTCTAAAGATTTCATGTGGCGATTTTGGTGAATTTTTGATTATTTTTGTAGCCTGTGAATCTTTTTATCATGTTTAGCTTTAATATGAAATTGTAGGAAAAGTAAACATTTTGAGGGTATAAGACCCAGGTTTTATAGATGCAGAGATTAATATTCTGAAAGAAATTTGAGTCCAGGTCAATCTGGTTAGGAGAAATAAGCCTAATTCATGATTTTTTTTTTTACAATAGGGCCACCTTTGGGTGCACTACCACAAATTTGGGTTCATGGGTAGTGGGGGTTATTGGTAATAACCATACCTGAAAATGTCAAGAGTTTTCGATTTACGGTATAGGCTGCAGTATGACTTTTACAGATTTTGAGGGAAAAAAAAAACGTTACAGAAACAATATGGGACCAAACATCTTCGCTGCTTTGAGCCCTAATTAAACAGCGTATTTCTCTCTCACTCTCGATTTCTCTCTCTCCCTCGCGCTCTCTCTCCCTCACAGCATATTGAGAGATAACAGAGTGGGGCGAGCAGGGTTGGATGTTGGCTCCGGAGGTAGGAAGGTATTGTTATTTCTTCTATGCGGCAAAGCTCTCCTGCCAGCCCCCACCTCCCGAAACTAGTAGATTAGTCCTAGTCCACTACCCGGGGCCTGGTACATAAACTATACAGACCCATAGTCACGAGTGAGCCTGTGTTTGTTCTACGATGGGCCCCTAAGGTTGCTTACTCTCACACACATACCAGACTCCTAGAGGAGGGATGGGTTGTTGGGAAAACATGCTTACCGGCCCAAAGAAATCTAATGTTTGTTGACAGCTGAGCCCACAATAAACAACATGATTATAGACGTCAAATAACAGTTCACAACCTCTGCTTAATAGATAGTTTGACAGTCTAAATCAAAGTAAAGTCGAAAGTGCACCCGATCTGATCTGGCGGAAAGTTCTCAAAGCTCAAACTAGAACAGAACTGGTAGGGTGAAAAAAATTGCTGTTCTCAGATCAGCCCGTAGACTGTACCTACCAATATGACTGTCAGCTACCACTCATATTGGTGATTTGGGTGGGAGACCTTGGTTAATCCTGCATCCCAGGTCCCACCAGGTAGCCTTTAGAATGCATTTCAAAGGAGTTGACCCGGTTTCTCAAATGTTCTAGAAGCTCTCCAGTCCACCCAACTAACCAAAATGGCTGCTAGGTGAATAGGCCTGGTACATCAGAATGGGATCGTCATGGGATTTCTTGTTGACGTTACTCTGACATTTCGAGAGTACTGAAGAGAGTTGTCGAAATGTAAAACCTTAAATCAATATACTGTATCCCAGACTAGTCCAAACTTTGTTTTGCAACGTCTCGCATGAGAAGTTTCAAACACAACAATTTCACTGCATCACTAATCATTTCCTGATTAATTACCGAACTATGACTAAAACACTGCTACTTCCGCTACCAGTCTTGTTTACGCCACTAACAAAGTGTGTGTGTGTGTGTGTGTGTGTGTGTGTGTGTGTGTGTGTGTGTGTGTGTGTGTGTGTGTGTGTGTGTGTGTGTGTGTGTGTGTGTGTGTGTGTGTGTGTGTGTGTGTGTGTGTGTGTGTGTGTGTGTGTGCTCTGCAGTGGTACTGTATACAGCTGATGTAATCTGTCACATGCATAATGTATAAGGTACGATGGGCCAACTCCGTCTCTCTGGCTCAGCACTATGTCAGGAAGCCACACTTGGGGAACATGGTGGGAGTGACATCATTTTGCTAAAATCTGTGCCAATCGGGGATTGCGTTGGCGGGAGCTGATGTCAGTGGTCTCTCTGTTCTCCTCCACTGGGGTCAGATCTTTGGTCTCTTCATGGACCTTTTGCAATGCTTAGTTCAGTGGCAATATTAAAAATGGATTCTTGTCTGAAGTTCTAGCCATAACCTGGCAGCGACCAGACACTTTTATTAACAGCAGCGTTATTCTATTCTTTATGTTGTGTGATTGGGTGCTCTCAGCACATGGTTTTATGGCCAGATCCCTGCCTCGCTCGTAAAAACGATGTGGTTCAAAAACGTTGGACCACAATGCCTATTGATTTTCTTCTTATTTCTGTCAGTTTGGCTCTCTGCTCCTTCAGCCCTCCTCAGGCCCTCTCCTCCACCGTTCTTGCCTCTGCTTCCTCCCCCTCATTAGAGGGAGCAATAGATGGGCTATATGTTTGCTGTTAGCATAGAGCGCTAGTAAATCATTCTAATCACTCTCCCATCTTCCCCTATTCTTCCTTCTCATCTCTCCTTCCTCCTTCTCACTCACGCCCCCCAGCCTCCCTCATTAGTAGGTCCTTCCTAATCATCTGTAAGTGCAACCCCACACCAACAGGCCATACCACACACACCTGTTTCAAAAGGTCGTTTTTCTGGAAGTCTATGAATTCCATAATAAGGAGAGAAAAGCATTCATCACTCACAGTGGATGGCCGTGGGTCTGTTTGTTGTTGAGTCACACTTTAATAGGAGAAAAGCAAGCTCCATGTCTAAAGAAAGAGTGTGTTTGTGTGTCCTTGACAGGACATTAAGCGTGTGTTTATGGGGTCAAGTAATCATAACCAGCGATAAACCTCCGAGCGCCCTGATTGTAAGTGATGGTCTTTGAACATGATCTTGTTGTTGTGATGAGTCTCCTCTTAAAGACACAGGCACCAGTCATGGCTCGGTGCAGCTGTGTGGGTCCACTGCAGTGGTGCTGTGTCTAACTGTGTTTGTGTGATCTATCCCTCTAGGGTCAGGGTATCCTTGGGTCCTGGAGGCCCCAGCTCGGGACTTTATATCTGGTAAAGACAAACTGGTCTGTGACCCCCTCCCCCCCAACCTACATGCCCAGCCCCGCCCCCCAACCCCCCCCCCCCCCCCCCCCCCCACCCTGCCAGCTTCTTAATGTCCTACATTAATATCCCCATCATTAATATCTCAACAAGCAATGTTCCAGCTTTGTGAAGTGTTACTTGATGACCATTCTCCTTGGTCAACTCAGTGTGTGTGTGTGTGTGTGTGTGTGTGTGTGTGTGTGTGTGTGTGTGTGTGTGTGTGTGTGTGTGTGTGTGTGTGTGTGTGTGTGTGTGTGTGTGTGTGTTTGTTTGACTAATGCCATCATTAATATCTCAACAAGCAATTTTCCACACACACATTATTGTGTGTGTGTGTGTGTATGTGTGTGTGTATGCGCAGGAGTATGTGTGTTTGCGCTGCTTCATTTTGCGTCCACTAGCCCTGACTGTGCAGTGTGTGTCTTGCTGGCTGCATTAATGAAGCCCACAGACTCTGTAATATATGAGTTGGTTTGGCAGAAACCTCACCAGCCCAGCCTTTCTTACTACTCGCCACAGGCGTTAATGGAAAGTCATAAACTGCCTGGTGTGTGTGTGTGTGTGTGGGGGGGGGGGGGTCTGATTATGCAGTGCAAGGTGTAGAGGACCGTGTTGATCAATGTCTTGTCTCTTGCTTAGAAAACAGACAAATGATACACACACACACACACACACACACACACACACACACACACACACACACACACACACACACACACACACACACACACACACACACACACACACACACACACGCACACATCAATGTTTTTATCAGTCATTGCCAGCTCTCTGTTTGTGTGTTTGGGTGTGTCTGTGTGGGTTGTGTGAGTCCTCTATATTTGTGTTGCTTTCTATAATTGAGTTAGAAAGATGTCGGCCCTAGATTAATGAGGCCTGTGTTCCAATCCCTCTGTTTTCCCTGGGTGAACATCAGGCTGGGGTTGCGTTTTCATTGCACATATTTGTTATGCGTTGTGGAATACTATTGAATCCACAATGGAACTGCAGCGGGTGCAAACTAGCAACGATACATGCGTCGGTGTAGAAAGTAAATTGCGCTGGGTGCAAGATAGACAGAGCTATAAGCCAAAAACAGCTTGCTCAAGGGCCAGGTGACTCACAGCAGGTCAATAGTGTGTGTGTGTGTGTGTGTGTGTGTGTGTGTGTGTGTGTGTGTGTGTGTGTGTGTGTGTGTGTGTGTGTGTGTGTGTGTGTGTGTGTGTGTGTTGTGTGTGTGTGGTGTGTGTGTGTGTGTGTGTGTGTGGCACACAAAGTGGATGTGATGCAGTGGTGTGTCTGCCGAGGTATGTAGAATGAAAACGCTGACCATTCAGCTCCAGGAGATTGGGAAAAGAGGGTTTGGGGGGGGGGGTGGGGGGATTTGGAATAGGAGGACAGGGTTGTGGGAAGTGAGGGGGAACGAGGGATGCAGGAGCTGAGGGACGGGAGAGAATGAAATGTAGAGGAGAGGAGATAGGGGGATGGAGAGAGGCGGAGAGCGTTGAGCGCAGTAGCAGCAGGTGTCCTATTGGCGGCTGGTCTCTCAGGCTTACTTCCAGAAAATGAATTGACCTTACCTTTCCCCTATGTGATTACCACACACACACACACACACACACACACACACACACACACACACACACACACACACACACACACACACACACACACACACACACACACACACACACACACACACAGACACAGACACAGACACAGACAGGCACACGCACAGACACAGAGAAACACACACACCACAACAGCGCGGGCAGCCGTATGCTAGCACACAGGCTAAGCCCACTCCGTGATGATTGATGCCCATTATTATGGCGGATGCCACCATATGTTGCTATGTTGGCTCTGTCTGCATCGGTGTGGATTGTGAAGAACTCATGCAAACCAACTCATTAATCACTATCCGCTGTGCATGAATTGAGGTCGATAGATTCAGGAAGATGTTTGTTTATCCCCCAGAATCTCCCATGCGGCCGCACTCTCACCTGATGAAACTGTTGAAACCCCACTATAAATACAACCTCATTGTCACGGTTGAATACAAGCAACCTAACAAAAGTGGTCTCAGGTATAGCTACTCTATCCATGATTAGTAAATGCATCGGTTTCCTTATAAACATTTTTTAAATATAATATATTTTATATGACAGTGAAAGAGGCAATGTTCGGAAGACAACTTGATAACGGTAAAGGGTTCTGCCAGGGTTTTTCAAGAGTAAATGACGATTAGAGTTATGGTTCCCTCACTGATGAGAACGACCAGCCACTCTCAGAGTGTGTGTGAGAGATCTGGGATGGATAATAGGGGCAGAGCTAAACCTTTCTTTCCATGTCAGATAAGTGACTCACAAATGCATGCCAAGTGCGGCTCAGTGCAGTCATTGGTGTGGGTAAAGACGCAAAGGAACTTTGTGGATGTATTACGCACGCACGCACGCACGCACACGCTCGCAGACACAAACACACCCGCACAGAAAAAAAACACAGCTGCCAAGAGAGAGAGGGGAAGAGTGATGAATGAGCCACCTCTGTCCATGTGGTAGCAGCCATTGCAGGCGGGCCCTCACATTTTTTTTTATGTAACGGTTTATGTTTTGACCGAGGAACAAATCAACATGAGGGAGAGGGAGTGATGGTTGATGAGAAAGGGTGGGGTCTTTAAAGAAGACACCGGAGGAGAATAATTAATTAGTTATTGAATATTGTCTCTATGCACGCCAGGTTTGACCATATAACTCTCCACGGTCTTTATGTATTTACGTTTCGACTTATCCCTCACTCAAGAAGAATTGGAGGCACTCTCTCTGTGTCTCTCTTGTCTCTCTCTCTGTGTCTCTCTGTCTCTCTCTCTGTGTCTTTCTGTCTCTGTCTCTCTCTCTGTGTGTCTCTTCGTCTCTGTCTCTCTCTCTCTCCCTCTGTGTCTCTCTGTCTCTGTCTCTTTCTCTGTGTGTCTCTTCGTCTCTGTCTCTCTCTCTCCCTCTGTGTCTCTCCCTGTGGATCTGTACTAAAGTAGCAGCATAAAGAGCTGAGTTATGCAGGTTGCCATGCGTGTTAATGGTAATGTAATTTGCTGGCGGGTATTAGCCAGAACATCTGAACGAGGGCCCCCCGCGTGCATCAAGCTACATACATTAATGGATGAAAAGGAAGGCACAACGGAATACATTTGTTTTATGGCAGATATCTCCGCCTGTGCATTGTGTAACACTGCATGTCATAAGATTGCAGTAGATTTGAATAATTTACGTGTTTTTTTGTTGTGTTGTAGCACAAGAATATTGCAACGGCGGGGAAAAGTCTCTCCTGACTGTCAATCTCTGTCTCCATCTTTCTCTTTCAATCGCTCCCACGATGGCGAGAGAGGACATAACACATGCACACTGGCCAGGGCTCATTTAAGTTGCCTTGGATACAGAACACATCCGGCTCCACGTGCTCACAAAATAGCTGTCCTCAGTATTGTGTGTGTGTGTGCGTGTGTGCGTGTGTGCTTGTGCACTCATGCTCTTTACCGATGTTGGTGCGTTTGTGCTCAGGTGGGAACGAGTTTGAGTGCAGGTGTGTGTGGTTGGGTGTTTGGGATTAAGCAGGACCTGAGGGGGAGAGGGAGGGAGAGGGAGGGAGAGAGAGCGAGACAGAGAGAAAGCATTCCACCAAGAATAAAGTTAATAATCGTTCCAACTGCAATACATCTACAGACTGAGCAAACCTAATAATACCTCTAAGAAGACAGGATTGCACAGATGTGCATGCAGCCAGCACGTGTACACACACACACGCACGCACGCGCGCACGCGCACACACGTGCAGCCACACACACATTCTCTCACTCACTCACTTGTTTGCATTACTATATCAACGCCTAAACCTACACAGGCTGACTAACCCCACAGAAGAGGGTTTGGATAAATAAACCATAATGGCCGGTGATGACACACAACATATACACAATCAGGAACAAATACGAAGTGCATAATATTGTACACATGAAAGAAATGAGGTCAAAGACTTCTGCTGAGGGACTGACAGCCCTGGGAAGGTGATATGTATGAGTTTACGAGGGTTTGTGTGTTTTTGTATTTCAGACAGACACACTGATTGGAAATGGTGCAAGTATAACTCTGCCACCATAAATTCTTCGCGTCTTCTGCCCTCCCTCCCTCCCTCTCCCAGAACTCTCTCCTTCTGCCCTCCTCTCCCAGAACTCTCTCCTTCTGCCCTCCTCTCCCAGAACTCTCTCATTCTGCTCTCTCCTTCTGCCCTCCTCTCCCAGAACTCTTCTTCTGCCCTTCCTCCCTCTCCCAGAACACTCATTCATGCCCTCTCTCCCACTCCCAGAACTCTCTCCTTCATGTCCTCCCTCCCTCTCCCAGGACTCTCTCCTTCTGCTCTCCCCTCCCTCTCCCCTTCATTCCAATCGTCAGCCACTAATGAAGTGGAAATGAAACGGTTGTTTGAATTTATGTTTGGGTTTACGAATTCAAAGAGGGATCTGAAACAAGTCCTTTGAATTTTGGTTGTCCCGTTTAAAGAAGTGTGTTGCTTATGGTTGTTTTCCATCTTGGCTGCCTGCTCCAGAGCAGGTCTCATTGGAATACTTGAACAGGAGTCAGGCCTACAAACATGAAGTTGAAGCATCAAGGTGTTGTATACAAAACAGTAGGCTTCTTGGGTCTGGTACCCTTATCCCAAGTATGGAGACAAAGTCATTCAAATTTGATCTGCTTTTTATTTGGACGTTGTACTGATCTGAGGTGCGTTATTTAAACCCTTGATGTCAGCAATCAAGATAAGAATCTGATGCACATCTCTAGAGATGGCTTTCTGAACAACAACAATAACCGCCCATCAATTGCCAGGTCAATGTAGGTGAACCGATACCAACCGTGCCCCTAAATGTAAATCACACACTCACACTTCTTTGTAAACACTTGGGCCTCCTGACACAGTTCAGCCTCATTCTGACACTCACTCACACTCAATGCTCCAAACCTCAAGTGGCATCTGGCAGAGGTGAGGGTGAAACGGGGACAGTGTCATAAGGAGGGCAGAGAGAGTGATAAACCAGCTCCATAAAAGATGAGCTGTACTGACAATTAGTCAACATTAGTCAACGGAAACATGAAGTGTTTGTCTGAGGGACAAAGTGTGAGTGTGTGTGTGCATGTTGTTCTGCAGAGCAAAAGTGATCTTATGTAACATGTAAAAACCCTGCATCAGTTGGCAAAGTGATGCCTACTGGTTCTCATCTGAAGCTCCCCGGACAAGCAGTGCTTTGGCCCTGCTCTACGTGCGTCCTGTCCCGGATGGTTTCATGGGCTCTGTTCATCAGGTCTGTACCTGTTATGGGCTCTGTTCATCAGGTCTGTACCTCTTATGGGCTCTGTTCATCAGGTCTGTACCTGTTATGGGCTCTGTTCATCGGGTCTGTACCTGTTATGGGCTCGGTTCATCGGGTCTATACCTGTTATTGGCTCGGTTCAGCACGTGGCAGAGAGGACAATACTTCAGAAGATATGTTGGCGGTCTCTTTCTGGTTGGAGGGGCGGGGAGTAAAGGTTGGAGCTGCGTGGTGCATCAGCCGCTATACTGCATCGCTTTCAAGTGACACACAGGACGAGCTCCCACGGTCGGCGTTGACAGCGTTGCCTTGTTTTTCCTCTGACGAGTGCTGAAGCCCAACCTAGCACGGCGCTACCCTCGGCACGCGGATGGCTCGGACCCACCAACCTGTAGATTCCAAACATTTTCTACTTCAATTTGACCTCTCCAAGTGTCCAATCATATATCAGCTTTGTTAGAACAGTGGCTTTCTTCATATGCAAAACTTAATTACATATGTTTGATGAGTTAAAAGCACTGAACTGTCAAGTGTTGGCTTGCTGTGTTCTGAATGCACCGCCCCCCCCCCCCCCCTCCCATATAACTGTCAAAGCAAGTGTTAACGTGAGCCTTCCCTCAATGTTTTAACCTGTCCTTTTGGAACAGAGTTTGACAACTACTGTTGTATTCACCTGTTGACGCCTCCCTGCCTCAACTCCCTCCCTCCCTCCATCCTCCTCCCCTCCTCCTTCCCTCCCCCCTCCCCCATCCTCCCACCTCCCCTTTCTCCCTACAGTCTGCACGGTGCGCTGCCAGAAGTTCCTGATCTCGCGAGTGGGCGAGGATTGGATCTTCCTCATCCTCCTGGGGCTGCTGATGGCGCTCGTCAGCTGGGCGGTGGACTTCTGCATCGCCATCTGCCTCCAAGGTGACCCAGGATGAGAGGAGTCATGTGCATTTGTATTGTGTACCCTCTAATGTACGTGGTCAGGATAGATACTGCCTTGGTCACTGGGAACAGTGGGATAAAGGGACTCAAAGGCAGGTGACAGGTGATGGGAGACTGGGGATGGGGGATGGGCGTGTGATGGATCATTGAAGGGCCTAGACTAAAACCTGCAGTCACTTTTCTATTGCAGCTACTAACTCCATTAAACTATATCTGAGCTGGAACTTTGACTCAACTAATGAAACACCCGTCCAAGTAAATCCATCCCTGGATTCCTTCCTCATAAATGATTTATTCTGGTCAACTCTCACACCAGACGACAGTAACTGTACTATTGGGGTTGTAATGGAAAACCTTTCATAGGGCAGGTTAACCCGGATCCAATAGAAACAGATGTGCCTATTGTCCCCTCCCCGTTGAGCACTTCCATCAAATAATCTTCACTTCATGCATGACTAGCTGCGTGCCAGAGCGAAATGCCAACATGGAGCAACACTGAGAGCACATCGGAGCAGTGATGTGGCTTTAGATGAGCTGCTTTGTGAGGAGTTAAGATGACACTCAGACACACCTCAGATGATCACACCACACTTCATGCTGTGTGTGTGTCCTTGTGTGTGTGTGTGTGTGTGGTGTGTGCGTGCGTGTGTGTGTGCGCGTGTGTATGTGCGTTGCTATAGCTGCAGATGTTGCTGCTCACAGGTGAGTAATCTTAGATGAAAGTGCACATCAGCTTTGACACAGCGTTGTGTGTCTTTTACACAGTGTGTGTGTGTGATTGTGTGTGTGTGTTGAGCCAGAGCGAATGGCGTTTTTTATAGAGAGAAAGTTGGATTTATGAATTTATGGATTTATAGTTATCCAGGCAAATCCTCTTCACACACACAAACACACACACACACACACACACACACACACACACACACACACACACACACACACACACACACACACACACACACACACACACACACACACACACACACACACACACACACACACACAGGAAATCACTGCTTAGTTTCTCTGATATCCCCAGTCAGATATTTCTCCTTCATGCGTGTCCGTGTTCCATGGTTATACACGCGTCCTTCATCACATGTAGGTTGGTTGTGCGTGCTCACAAACCACAATGCTTTTCCTTATGTGTGTGTGTTTCTCTCCTTGTGCACTTTTCCATGTTTGTGTCCGCGTCTTTCTTTTTGTGAGTGTGTGTTTCCCTGTCTGTGCATTTGCGCGCATGTGTGTGTGTGTGTGTGTGTGTGTGTGTGTGTGTGTGTGTGTGTGTGTGTGTGTGTGTGTGTGTGTGTGTGTGTGTGTGTGTGTGTGTGTGTGTGTGTGTGTGTGTGTGTGTGTGTGTGTGTGTGTGTGTTTGTGTGTGTGTGTCCACAGCACAGAAGTGGATGTATGGCGGTCTGGACAGCAATGTGTTCCTGCAGTACCTGGCCTGGGTCACCTACCCTGTGGTGCTCATCACCTTCTCTGCTGGCTTCACCCAGATCCTTGCTCCGCAGGCCGTCGGTATGCTCATGATCACACACACACACACACACACACACACACACACACACACACACACACACACACACACACACACACACACACACACACACACACACACACACACACACACACACACACACACATGATGAAGCCTCTACTTTAGAGGAAGAACATGTAACCTCTACTTTAGAGGAAGAATAGGTTAGCTTAAACACACTCATGATGAGGCCCTTAAGATACGGCCCTTTTTGCATAGGGAATCATTGGTTTAGGCGCGTAGATGCGTTACACACACTAAAGCAGCGCCCTAGGCGCGTTAGACGCGTTTTACACACCTAAACAACGCGGCCAACGCACCAACGCGCGGAGTTCAAAAAATTTAACTTTTGACGCGCCTACGCGTGACGCTTAGCGGCGAAAGCCAATCAGCGTTGAGCTTGACCCAATGTCACTGGCAGAGAGACGGAGGACGCACAGAAGCAGAAAGAACATGGGAGACCAAGTCATCGTTTCAGTGTGTGCTGAAACAATGAGGAGGTGGGGAAACTCACCCAGCTGTGAGCGCCTACGGAGGACGTCATGCAATTCCCACCACTATCCTCGGGCTGGGTCGGGCCGGGCCTTTGATCGAGTAATCGTGTTGTTTTTTTTAAAATCATTACTTTATTGGCCTAATCTGAGGAAAAATCTATGCCATAAACAGAAATATTATTGGCCTTTATTACACGGGTCTTCTCAATGCCTTGGAACGCTCCGTTCACTTGCATGGGTAGTAGGTAACTTGTCAACCCCAGTGTCTTCGGTTGCTAAGCGACGTCAACGTCTTTGGCGGACTATTTCTCTGCTAATCAACACTACGAATGCTGGTAACTAATAAATTGTAAAAAGACAAACCATGTGAAGTTTTTTAGAACGTCGCTGGTCATTATCGAAAATAAGCACCTTCAGGGCGAAGCAAGACACCTCCGCTGGGCGGGCTCATCTAGCGATCAAGCGTCAGGTTAGGCACATTACGCGCATAATCTTACGCGCGTAACGCGTTCAGTGTGGTCATACCTTTACTTTAGAGGGGCACCAACAGGTTATCTTAAACACACTCATGATGAGGCCCTTACGTTGTGTTTCAACCGAGCGGTGCGGTATGCTGCGGTGCGGTATGCTGCGGCGTGGCACAGAGCGGCTCAGTGATGCTAAATCTGGATTGCGTATTCACAGCCGTCAGTACCCTTATGGTACGGCAGGGTTAAGGCCGGATGGCAATAGCCGCGGCAGCTACGTAAGCATCGTGACATCATAGCAGCCCGACACAGTGTAGCCTGCTAATAAATTAAATGAAAAAGAAGAGCTTGACACATTAGAGCAACAATGGGGGACGTCCAAGAAGGAAGGCAAACTTTTGCGCAATATTTTCTTCAATAAATAAAGGCTTTGCCGTTGTCCATAAATACCTCGCTGGTACTGTGTTTGTTTGTTTTTATCCCCCTGTTGCACGGAAGTGACGAATCTGTCGACCAATCAGACTCTGTGTGTAGCTACACCTTTTCGGCACCCTGTCAGACAGCTTGTTACTCCAAATGAGGAATGCAGAAAAATGGGTATGGCTCAGTGCGCGTATTTTGGGACCCTGCCCAGCTTTTGGAGGTGGAAACGCGAACCGTACCTCTTTATCTGCCAACCGACCCACCTACCTGTGCACACTCTGCCAATGCACTCATTGCGCATGACCAGTCTTCCACAAGGCTATTCAGATTGGGGAGTGTTTTTGGAGGGAGGCCTAAAGTGAGGGGTAGGATTTATTTTTGTTGGATACTTTCAAAATCTGTCTTCCTTCTTGTTTCTCTCTATTGCCTACTTTAGCTTTGGAAGCGGCACTGTTTTGATTGTGTTTTGTTTCCGAGTCTCATGGTTCTCATGCCATGACATTGAGCAAAATGCATTTGAGCAGTGAGGCTTCTTTCCTTGACTTGTGAGATGGAAACATGCTGAAAGGCTAGGTTTGTGTGGTGATGCTGTGCTTGTTGCCAGGGTCCGGCATCCCGGAGATGAAGACCATCCTTCGGGGTGTGGTGCTGAAGGAATACCTCACGTTCAAGACCTTTGTGGCCAAAGTCATCGGCCTCACCTGTGCTTTGGGCAGTGGCATGCCCTTAGGCAAGGAGGTAATGCACATGCACGCACACACACATACAGGCCAAATCTTGGGCAACTCATTGTGCATGACCAGTCTTCCACAAGGCTATTCAGACCTATTGCTAAAGCCATCGAGCTAGTCAAATGTTTTTGGGGAATGTTTTTGGAGGAAGGCCTAAAGTGAGGGATAGGATTGGGCTACGGAGGCATTGCAATGATGTAAGCCGGTGCCCTGTCAGGCCATAAGCACGATGCATTTCCACCGGTGTGGAGGAAAGTCTTTCTTTTTCGCCTTTCACTGTGATTACCGCAATAAAATAATTATGCAAGTGACACTACCCGGTATGTAGAGCACTTATAGTAGATCAACAAAATGACACAGGAAAAAGATAGGCACAGGTTTTTATGTAATATTCTTACATTATTATATTAAAATGCTGACATTTTATGGGAACTATTGGAAGATTTGTCTTAAAAAAAAGTCACATTGTAATAAAATAAATACATTTATTTATACATAAAATATTATATCTGTCTTGTCTAAGGAATGCGTTTCAGAGCAAGTAGATGCCTGATGGGCCAGCTGAACATTTTAAAATGCAACAATTAAATGCAACTACGCAATGTTCACAGTCGTCCATTGAAAGTGAAGGAGCTTTCGTTTCTTGTGGGATTAAATAAGGAATTCGGTGTGATCTCAGCCATGCACATTGAAACATATCCTCATTTGTAGGGAAAATAAAAGCCAAAACACTCACACACACGCACGCACGCACACACACACACTTATACTATTGAGGTCCCGACCTGCTTTGAGTCACCTGGCCCTTGATCAAACTGTTTTTGACTTATAGCTCTGTCTATCTTGCACCCAACTTTATACACCAACGCATGTATCGTTGCTAGTTTGCACCCGCTGCAGAGCTGATTCTCCCCCGCAGCAAACTCACACCTATACACTTGCGCCCTGAGAGACGTGGCTGTGAAAAAATGAGGCGTGGCCCAGGGCAAATGATACATGGTGCTATCTTACAGATTGATTTTGCAATTGCGCCACTCACCGAAAAAATCCTGGTTTAAGTGCCCTAGCGGATAGCGCAATTGGTGTTGCTATTTTGATGTGCCTAGGCAGGTGACAGGTCGGAACTGCAACATAAGCTTACACACACATAGGCTATACACACAGCACAAACATGCAAACAATTAGCCTAATTTACATATTATGATATCAAAGATTGTTCCTATGTGTGAAACTGCAAAGAAAAAGCACGTGGGTCGTGGAAAACAAATATTTCATAGGGGCTGCATGAATGAACACTGTAATAGGCTATGCCATGCGGTAAAATAATAATAATAATAATAATAATAATAATAATAATAATAATAATAATAATAATAATAAAATAACAATAATAAACTCAATCAAAGTATATCCCAGCCTTCCAAAACAAAATCTTGTTAAGGGTAAAGGATAACGTTGATAACCCCGTACAGCAAACACATATTTTCTTGACACAGACATTGTGTACAAGCCCATAACTTTTAGGATTGATTCATATTTGATCGTGAGTAAACATAGTTTTACTAGGAGTAAGTGTTTAAAAGAATGAATGAATGCAAGTGATGCCCTTGGCACGCGTGTGTCTGTTTAAACACACACAAACTAAACACGCAGGCTTCCCCAATTCGTTTTTCCAGAGGGCCAAATTTGGTCAAGCATGCCATGCCAAGGGCCGAAATGTCGTTTTATTTTTCTAATTCGCCATTTTTATGTGCAAATTTAGCTTTAATTATAATTACTGTTTTAGCGATAATGCAGGAGGGCTAGATCAATTAGGTTTAAATAGCATCCAGGAATGGTGCATCGATGAGAATGCAAGGAATGAGGAGGAGGAGGAGACGTAGCTTGCTTCAGACTATATTATGTTCAGCCTTGTTTATTTAAATACTGTGCTAATGTTAAATACTGTACTAAATACTAATGTCTTTCAGTTTCTATAAAACAACAGTAAAATATCAACACCTTTAGTTCTATGAAGCAGGCACTAATCCTAACCCTAACCCTCTTGAAACAAAAGTTGTTAATAACCTAGGTTTAATTTATTAAAATGCCCCTGGAACATCGGCAAACAAAAAATCCAGCAAACAAACAGGCATACAGTGCAGCAGCCCTGAACATAAGGACTTCAACAGGGCATTGGATCTGGTGCTATCCATCCAAATCAATGTGTTCACGTCCACTCTCTTCCCCTCTCTATATGTCTCTCCCTTCCTCTCTAAGAGACACAGGAAGACTGGGAGGTTTTAGTTAATTACCTTTCTGGCGTGTGACGCTAGTGAAGTGGAAAGCGCGCGAAGCACGTCATTACGTATGCACGCAGTAACGTCAACGGTCAAGTGGACGTGTGGGCTGAGGGCAAAATATAGCAGACCACGCAAATTTAATTTATTTCTTTTTTCTTTTTTTTTTGGATAACATGTGAATGCGCTGGGTCAGCGCAGGCCAGACATATGGCTCTTGCGGGCCGGATCTGGCCCGCGGGCCGCTATTTGAGGTTCACCGACGTAACGCATAATACAGTCCATAACAATATATGTTAACAGGGGACACATGCATATTATGAACACAAGTTGATAACGATAATGTATACAATACTGTACAATACTGGACCGCATATCATTAAATAGACTAGGGCTAGGCGATTAATCAAATTTTGATCGCAACTTTGTTTTTAGAGTCAAACGATCAAAAAACGTTTATAATCGAATTTTCAATTTTTTTATTTGATTTGAAAAAATATATCATTAAATGTTTTATAGAAAGTTCAGAACAGCTGGATACGTATCTGTAGAGGGCGAAATTTCAAAGTTCTAAGAAATGTTTATTTGGAGAGACATGCTGAATAAATATATCATGTTTTGAAACTCAAAAATAATCGTTTGAATAATCGTGATTTCAATATTGATCAAAATAATCGTGATTATGATTTTTGATTATGATTAAGATTTAATCAAGCAGCCCTAAAATAGACCCACAGTTGTGGCCCCAGGACCGCATATCATATATGTGTAAGTTCTTTGTGCCGAAATTTACATGACGACTCAGTGTTTCTGAAGTTGTGGAAGAAAACGCTATTCAATGTGTATATCAGGCCATATTATTTGGACATAAACTGAGCCATTTGAAGTTTGAAATTCATGTGGTCATGCATCTGTCTCTCCTGAGACAGATGCATGAACACATGAATTTCAAACTTCAAGATAAGATTTAGATTTAGATTTAGATAAGATTAGATTTAGATTTAGCAAACTTCTAAGATTTAGCATTTGAAGTTTGAAATTCATGTGGTCATGCATCTGTCTCTCCTGAGACAGATGCATGACCACATGAATTTCAAACTTCAAATTTCAAACTTTCAAACTTCGAATAAAATACCAACTCGTCAGTTTCAAATGCGCTCATGCCTATTAAAGGCAAGGCAAGGCAACTTTATTTATGTAGCACTTTTCATACACAAGGCAGACTTTAAAGTGCTTCACATATAAACATTGTCATACAATAAAATAAAATAATAGATAAGTAAAAGAAAACATATGCAAAGAAATGAGTAAAATAGAAAGTTAAAAAGGCATTTTAGTAATAAAATAGAAAATAAAAGCAAAGTTAAAAGAGCTTTTTAGAAAGTGCAATGTATTTAAGATTTAGCAGAAAGCTAAAGCAAACATAAAAGTCTTCAGTCTTGTTTTAAAGGTGCTCGAGAGTTGGGGCAAGTCTTAAATCCTCAGAGTTTATTCCAGCTATTTATTGCATAGTAACTAAATCCTGCTTTCTCATGTTTCGTGTTTACTCTGGGGATAATTAACAGATTGGTCTCAGAAGATCTATGTGGTTTAGAAGGCTTATCTAGTGGAAGCATATCAGTTATATATTTTGGGCCTAAACCAATGTAGGGATTTGTAGGTTAGTAACCTGATTTTAAAATCAATTCTCTGACCTACAGGAAGCCAATGTAACAATTTAAGAATCGGTGAAATATGTTCAAACCTTTTGGTCTTTGTAAGAACTCTAGCAGCAGCATTCTGAACAAGCTGAAGCTTCCTTAGATTTTTTTTGGGACACCTGTAAGGAGACCATTGCAGCAATCAAGCTTAGCCTACTAGTGATAAAGGCATGTACAAGTTTTTGTAGGTCTTCGGTGAACATGAGCCGTCTAAGTCTTGCTACATTTTTAAGGTGAGAATATGCCAATTTTGTAACTGATTTGATGTGACTGTCAAAATGTAAATCTGAATCCATGATAACCCCTATATTTCTGGCTTTGATTGAGGTTTTCAGGGACAGAGAGTGAAGATGTTGGGTTACTTTAAGCCTTTCCGTTAGAAACAAATACAATTATCTCTGTTTTTTCCTCATTTAGTTGAAGGAAATTCACTTGCTCAATGCACTGGCACAGCGGATCTATGGGCCGATAGTCATTTGGTGATAGCGATATATAGATTTGCGTGTCATCAACATAGCAATGATGGTCAATATTGTATTTTGCATGATTTTCCCTTGTGGGAGCATGTAGATGTTGAATAAAGAGGTTCCTAAGATCAAACCTTGTGGGACTCCACATGTCACGTTGGTTGATTCTGATACAAAGTTGCCAAGGGAAACAAAGTAGTTCCTAATTTGTAGGTAGGACCTGAACCAATTTAAAACTATGCCTGAAAGCCCCACCCAGTTTTCTAACCTGTCCAAAAGTATTGTATGGTCTACAGTTTCGAATGCAGCACAGAGGTCTAGTAGCATTAGTATTGAGGTTTTGCCAGAGTCTGTGTTAAGACGGATGTCATTTACAACTTTAATAAGGGCGGTCTCAGTGCTTTCTCAATGATTTTACCTATGAAGGGTAAATTTGATATTGGTCTGTAGGCATCTAGGCTCCGCTTTTTAAAAAGGGGTTTAATAACTGCAGTTTTCAAAGATTTTGGGAAATTGCCTGACTGGAGAGTTGTTGACTATCTGCAATATGTCTATTGCTAGGCAGTCGAAAACATTCTTAAAAAGGTTGGTACGTAACTTATCAAGGCAAAAGGTGGATGGCTTTAGTTGTGTCACAGTTTTCACAAGATTTTTAGAGTCTATAACATTAAAGCACGTCATCCTTGCCACTTTACTTTTGCCTGAACAGGGTGGTATTCCAACATTTTTGTTTGAAGTGGAGATATTGATGGCGCGTCTGATGCCTTCAATTTTATCAGTATAAAAAGCTGCAAACTCATTGCATTTCTGCGTGGAATGGAGATCAGGTGGAATTTGTGTTGGGGGGTTGGTCAGTCTGACAGTTATAAATAGGGTTTTTGCATTATTAATATTGGTTTTAATGATATTGGGAAAAAATGTTTCTCTGGCACTTTTTAAGTCTAAATTGTAGGCACGGAGGTTCTCTTTATACATATCATGGTGAATATGAAGTTTTGTTTTACGGCAGATGCGTTCAACCTTGCATTCTTTTTTCTGTGCTGTTACAGAAGCAGCTTTTCTCCAGGGTGCAATTTGCATTCCAGAAATCATTTTAACCTTATAAGGTGCAATGACATCTATGACTTTCAAAATTTTAAAGTTTTCTACAATATCATCAGCAGAACATGGGTTGAGAGGTGGTAGCAAGGAGATGGCCTTTTTAAAAAGTACATTAGAATCTTCATTGATATATCGTTTTTTGACAGTATTTCTTATTTTTGTCTGTATGTCGGGAATAAAAGATATGTTAAAGAAAACACAAAAGAAGTCAGACAAGGAAGGATCAGTCACAGAGATCAGAAAAAATTGGCCCTTTGTGATAACCAGGTCTAGAGTGCGCCCCATACAATGAGTAAAGGGGATGGGAGATGGCTCTCATTGGTTTATTGCGTGTTACGCCCAAAACACACCTACGGGTATTCAGACCAACCCATTTTAGATTTGTGTTAGGCGAAAGAGTTATTTATCCACCGGTATAATAGCAACAGCGCCAGAGACCCGCCCACAAAGCTACTTCCGTTTTGCGCTTCTCACTTGCATTTCAAACCGTTAAAATAGGGCCTTGTGTGTGTAACGCTCTCCTCTTCGTCCCCGCATGATCGAGTATAAAGGACTTAGAGCCAGGCTGGGGTCCTTCACACTGCAGCGTTAAGGGGTGTTTGAGGGCAAGTGAATCAAGAGGAACTGGTAGGAGTTGATTCATACCCACTCATTTTATGTCCCCTTTTGTACCAGAATACATCAGTGTGTGTGTTATTTGGTGTCACGAAGTACAGCAACATTGGGGAAAATGTTTGTCTGTTTGTGGGACATGGTTTCTACAATGAAACAAAAAAAAGGAAAAAATTATTAAAATGTGGCGATTACCCCCATCCCCATCAGGAGACAGACTGCTACTACTGCATCATGAAACTAAGGTGTCTCTGCATCTCCAGCGTTGTCTCATCACCGCAGCCCACAGACATCCCCACAGCCAGGGGCAGCCCAGCGTTGAAATGCCCCATCGCCAAGGGTGTTGTAATGAAATGGGAAAAGATCAGTGGCTCAGCCTGTAGCGACTCAAGATGGATGATAGATAGATCTATACAGGGAAGTAGAAACTGTTGAGCCAGCCGAGTGATTGGCTCTGCACAGCGCTGAGAGACCTGGGATTTTCTTTTTGCCCGTGTTCGTGAATTATTGATGCTACTTCTGGAGCCATTGCAGGCTCTGCAGATGCTGTGTGTGTGTGTGTGTGTGTGTGTGTGTGTGTGTGTGTGTGTGTGTGTGTGTGTGTGTGTGTGTGTGTGTGTGTGTGTGTGTGTGTGTGTGTGTGTGTGTGTGTGTGTGTGTGTGTGTGTGTGTGTGTGCGCGCGCGCGCAAGATCACTGAAGTCTTTTGGCTGAAATAAATCTGGTAGATATGCGACATTCCCATCAGACTGTATTGCCTGGAGAAAGAGAGACAGACACACACACACACAACACACACACAGACACACACACACACACACACACACACACACACACACACACACACACACACACACACACACACACACACACACACACACACACACACACACACACACACACACACACACACACACAGACACACCCTCAATCATTGACTTTTGAGTTGAACAATGAGCTGTGCTGGTTGGAGCTGTTCAATGTTTAGTTTTCACACTGGCAGTCTCACAATGTTTCACACACACTGTTACTGACAGACTCAGACAGTAACTCACACTGTTACTGTCAGTCTGAGGACGTTTCACACACATTGTTACTGTCAGTCTCACAATGTTTCACACACTGTTACTGACAGTCTCAGACCGTAACACACACTGTTACTTTCAGTCTCACAACATTTCACACACACTATTACTGACACAGTTTCACGTTTCTTAAAACTCCTCTTCTGAAACCTCCATCTTTGTTCATCCAACACGCTATTGACTTAAATATGGGTTCCAAAAAGGGAAAGCATGCGTAACTCGGTCCCTGGTGTGTTCTTGTTTCCGGACCAGGAGCTGGGTGGCCCCAGAGGTTCTGCTGTAGCAGTGTTGAACCTCTGACTCCAGATCATTACTGACTCCTCTGCCCCTCTCTCCTCAGGGTCCGTTTGTGCACATCGCCAGCCTGTGTGCAGCCCTCCTCAGCAGGTTCATGTCACTGTTTGGTGGAATCTATGAGGTAACTAACTCTCCATGGTAGTAATATTAATTATACAGTAATGTGCCGTCGCTCCTGCAGTGTGTGTGTGTGTGTGTGTGTACGTGTGTGTCTGTGTGTGTGGGTGTGCGTCCGTGTGTGTGTGTGTGTGTGTGTGCGTATGTGTTTCATTCTTCACTCTTTTTCTATGTGTCTACGTATTCACCTTCTTGTGTGAGATCGTAAAGCCGAGCCCGCATCACCACGGCGATCAAATCCGAAATGAATGCACAGAGGGAGTTCATGTAGCACCCTGTTTTCTTACCATCTCTTCATCATTTACTCTTTCTTTCCCCTGCCCTTCCCGCTCTCTGGCTCCCGTCCAATGGGATTGGGTCCATGGTTTTCATGAGCTGTGTATTAAAATGAGACCCACCGGCTCAGCCCGCGGGTTGTTAAACATTATTCCTAATTCCTATTATTCTGTCTGGCTAACTGCTTCATCCTCAACATTATCTCCATGGCTGCATCCGAATACCTAGTACATACTATTTCTGTCTAGTGTCTACTACTTGACCATACTACACTTGACTGTGTAGTACGGTCTACAGACATGCGTAGAACGCCTCCGAACGCCGCCGAAACTCCACCGGATGTTTGGAGATGACGTATCTCCCCCCAGATGGCGGCAAAATGTACCTGTTTTCCGTCTCATTATCGTTGCTATTGAATAAAAAAAATGTCTCTTTCTACGCAAATGGCTCTTGAAATGGATATCTATATATATTATATATATATTATATATATATATGGATATGTTGGTGGTGTCGGGTCAGCCATCTCTTCTTCGTTTGTTACCAGACTCCGGTTGCATTGTGGGATAGCGTAGTGTGGTCCGTGGTTCACTTTGGCGGTAGTATGCATTCGGAAACGACTTCCGTACTACAGAATGCATACTAGAGTATTCGGACGCGCTAGATTTTTCGCATACTACAAAATGCATACTATATAGTATGCAAGTACGAGTATTCGGATGCAGCCCATGTTTTTAATGTCGTCCTCAAATGTTTTTTTATCAATGTGTGTTCTTGTTCTAACTTAGTGGTGCTTCCAAGGATCCTTGCATGCTCAGCCAATCCACTCGTTTTTTTACACTGCACATAGCACACAACATATTACAGCACTAAGTCAGCCTCCCTCCTCCCCCATCCCTCCCCTGTCTCCCTCTGCCACACTCTCTCTGCAGGTGCTTGTAGGGTGCATCTGAGAGCGAATGATAAAGTGGCCTGATGCGCGGGCATACATACTTGTAGAGTACTTGTACAGAGAGTGTGTGCATGTGTGTAGGAGGTCTGATGTGTATGCAGTGTACCAGCTGCGTGGCCCTCTGCACTCAGCAGGCTAATATGTGTGGGTTGCCTGTGGGCTCCAGGCCAGACCCTGTCCCACTACACACACACGCACGCACGGACGCACTCGCGCGCGCGCACACACACACACTGTGTCATGCTGATTCTGCAGTGCTAATGTGAAGAAGGCTACTGATCAATCACGTACTAGTGTCAAATGTAGTTTTATTTGGAATATTTGTTGACTTTAATGAACAAAAGTGTTTTTCTGTTAATGGTATTGTTTGCCTCAATGCTGCTTAAAGGAGCCCAGTCTTTTAGGGACGAAGGTAAGATCTGCCCCCTGTCTCCCAGCATGCTCTCGGTTTCTGCTCTCTAGTCTTGGACTTGAAAAAATGCCTTTTATGTTATGTCTATTTGAATCTCCAATCATCAAGCCTGTGTGTGTGTGTGTGTGTGTGTGTGTGTGTGTGTGTGTGTGTGTGTGTGTGTGTGTGTGTGTGTGTGTGTGTGTGTGTGTGTGTGTGTGTGTTCCAGAATGAGTCGAGGAACATCGAGATGCTGGCGGCGGCCTGTGCGGTTGGGGTGGGCTGCTGCTTTGCTGCCCCTATAGGAGGTGAGGGCTGCTCTGAGGTCTCCCGTCCCCTCCTCTCCTCTCCTATCCTCTCCTCCCCTCCTCTCTCCTCATGTCCTGCTCTCCCCTCCTCTCCCCTCCTGTCCCCTCCTCTCCTCCCCTGTCCTGCTCTTCCCTCCTGTCCCCTCCTCTCCTCCGCTGTCCCCTCCTCTCCCCTCCTGTTCCCTCCTCTCCCGTCCTCTCCCCTCCTGTCCCCTCCTCTCCTCCCCTATCCCCTCCTGTCCCCTCCTTTCCTCTCCTCTCCCCTCCTGCCCCTCCTCTCCCCTCCCCTCATGTGATGTTTCCACAGCATTGGTGTGTTTCATGGTGACAGATGGATCAGCCCTCTCATCTGTGTGTGGTCATCGTGTCGGGGTGACAGATGGATCAGCCCTCTCATTGGTGTGTGGTCATCGTGTCGGGGGGGACAGATGGACCAGCCCTCTAACCGTGTGTCTACTTGTGTCCCTGGCCCTGCAGGGGTGCTGTTCAGCATCGAGGTCACCTCCACCTTCTTTGCGGTGAGGAACTATTGGAGAGGCTTCTTCGCCGCCACCTTCAGCGCCTTCATCTTCCGGGTGCTGGCCGTGTGGAACAGAGACGAAGGTGATTCCCACCACTGGAGGGCCGTCTGCTAAGAGCCCCCCCTCACCGCAGCCTCTCAGTGTGGCATTGCAACACAGGATTGAACCTTTGATCCTGGCTGAACCTGATTTGTTGTTTGGGGCCACAGTTGGAAAAAAGGACCAGGCACCGACGTTGACACCCTGGTCGCTCTGACAATGCTGTCCACTCACTCCGTTTTCTTCTTTCTTTCCAGAGACCATTACAGCCCTTTTCAAAACCCGCTTCCGTCTAGACTTCCCCTTCGACCTCCAGGAGCTGCCTGCCTTCGCTGTCATCGGGTGAGTAGCTGGTGTGCTCGCAGTGAGATATGAGTTGCTCTTACTTGGCGATTAGCATGGGGTAGTTGAATACATGCCCTCAGGGCCTGTCGTTTCAGCAATAGGTGTCAGGAAGCAAAGTTAGTCGAGGTGTTAAGGCGGATGCGCCTGAGAAGGGCTCAGCCCTGCTTGGGTGAGACAACCCAACATGGATCATTTAGTGATGGCTAGGAGCCCCCCAGGGGGCCTTCTCTTCTCCCACCCCAGCCCTTCGGCTAGTTCCATGGCTTCATTGGGAATAGAAGAAGAGTGTTTCCTCTCTCACTATGTGTCTCTCTCTCCCCTTTCCTCTCCTCCTTTGATATTTCTTTCATCTTCCCAGTGGGCTGTTGTTTGGTATTCAGAATATTTGTGGATACCTAATGTGAATGAGAGAGTGAGAGACGGGGAGGGACGGGGAGAGAGGGAGGGAGGACAGAGAGAGCCAGATTCAGCAAGCGCTCGTCTTAAGGAATTTAGGTTCCTCCAGTATCCCGTTATACACCTTCAGGCATTGGGAATTACCCTCACTGTGGGAGGCAAACACACTCTCACACATAAATGCTCGAACACCAAACTCTGATCACTCAATGTGTTCTTTATTCAGAGGTATTAGACAGTGAATAATGCAGTTGGATACTGTTTTGAGCTGGTCCCCCCCTTTTTCTTTTATCTGCCTTACACCTAATTCTCTTTTTTCATACATCTCTCTCTCCCTCTCTCTAAATAGCTTCTTATATTAACCCTATGGTTTTCCTCTGCGAGTCTCCTGCCCCCCCTGCCTCTCTCATTAGTTCTCTCCCCATCATTCCCCTCTCTCTCCAGTCATAGTGTCTGTAGTCTGAAGCCTGTCCTGAGCCCTAGTCTTATCATGCCGGCTCTTTCTCTACCTCTAATTCTCTCACCCATCCTCCTTGTCCATATGACCCTTCTGCCTCCGCCCCGTCTCCCTTCCTGGTGTAAAACGCATTTCGTTCCTCTAATTGTCTCTCTCTAATTCCCTTCTCCGGACTTGCTGAAGTGTTTTTGCATACCTATTAATGGCTGCTTTTGTTCTTCGTTTGTTCTTCGTTTGTTCTTCGAAGCAGATTTCCAATGAAACTGCTTTGCAATATAAGTGTGTACACACGCTTCCTCTGTTGTTTCTTGTCTCTCTCTCTCTCTCTCTCTCTCTCTCTCTCTCTCTCTCTCTCTCTCTCTCTCTCTCTCTCTCTCTCTCTCTCTCTCTCTCTCTCTCTCTCTCTCTCTCTCTCTCTCTCACTCAGATATTACACAATTAAATACTCAATATATAAAAAGTAAAATGTGGGATACTAAAAAACGTCCAGTATCTGCTATAAACAGATAAATTAAAGACGCACTGTACATAAACAGTATTTACAATATGGAGGACATGTGCAATAGTGCAATTATTGTGAAAAAGTGAGTCCAGTGGGACTCATTCTCGCTCTCTCTCTCTCGCTCTCTCGCTCTCTATTTGGACTAACCCCTTCCCCTCCTCTGTATGGGTGTGTTTCTGTGCAGCATTGCCAGCGGTTTTGGCGGGGCTCTCTTTGTCTACCTGAACCGACTCATCGTGCAGTTTATCAGGAAGCAGAAGGCTATCAACAAGTTCCTCATGAAGAAGTACGTATGACACTGTCCGCCACAATTCAGTTTTTTCTAGTTTTGGTCTTGTTATTTCTTTGTATCCTTTCACTCATCAAAATGAAGAGTTTGATGGTAAAATCTGAAAACATAGACAGAACATACCTGCGACCTCCAAAAAGTGAACACCCTCCTCGACTCTGTCCTTAAAAAGCAGCCATAAGATACAAAAAGATGAGATTACCGGTATATTGCTAATCTAATGAACGTGAATTCCTGAGTGGGGTCAGCGCAATTTGTGACCCCTGACCTGTCCCTTCCCAGGCGCCTGCTCTACCCCGCCCTCGTTACTCTGCTGGTGTCCACCCTAACCTTCCCCCCGGGCTTCGGACAGTTCATGGCCGGCAAGGTATGTTTGTTCACACTAACACACTCGCACACACATCTTTACTTTTGTTGTAGTTTCATGGTCATACCGACAAGTGAATTGAGTAGATTATTATTATTATTATTATTATTATTATTATTATTATTATTATTATTATTATTATTATGTTTATTATGCAGACCTGCTACGAAAACTTTTCATATATGTATGCCATGTTACCCTGCACCGCTGCTCTAACATAACATAGACGTGTTCACACCGCACCACTGCTCTAACATAATATAGATGTGGTTATATAATGGTTATCAATTTAATTAGAGGGCCACGCACATACACCCGTGCCCGCACACACACACCACAGAGCGAAAGCGTTGATTTTGTTCCCATAAGGATGCTCAATGCCAGCATCGTACAGCAGTGAGTGATTTGCTCTTAACTCTTTGCTCTAACATGTTACAGCTTTTAGTGATGTGCTCTTAACTCCCTGCTCTAACATGTATCCTCTAACATGTTACAGCAGTGAGTGATGTGCTCTTAACTCTTTGCTCTAACATGTTACAGCTTTTAGTGATGTGCTCTTAACTCCCTGCTCTAACATGTATCCTCTAACATGTTACAGCTGTGAGTGATGTGCTCTTAACGCTTTGCTCTAACATGTTACAGCTATTAGTGATGTGCTCTTAACTCTCTGCTCTAACATGTTAACTCTACATGTTACAGCTGTGAGTGATGTGCTCTTAACTTTTTGCCCTAAAATGTTAAAGCTGTGAGTGATTTGCTCTCAACTCTTTGCTCTAACATGTTACAGATGTTAGAGATGTGCTCTTAACTCTCTGCTCTAACATGCTGACTCTTACAGGTTACAGCCGTTAGTGATGTGTTCTTAACTCTCTGCTCTAACATGTGAACTTTAACATTTTACAGCTGTAAATGATGTTTCAATGTTGATATTGTCCTGAATGAGGTAACTTCCTGTGTTGTGCAGCTGACCCAGAAGGAGGCGCTGGTGACCCTGCTGGACAACAGGACGTGGGCCAAGCAAGGCATCGCGGAGGACTTTGACTACCTGGGCCACCTGCAGGCCTGGCAGCACCCGCAGGTCAATGTGTTCGTCACACTGGTCCTCTTCATCGTCATGAAGGTACTGCTGCCTTTACTTGATTCGATCAGTTCCTGTTCTTCTCCCTTTTCTTTCTCCAAACAGTGGAGATGTTGTTGATCTTACCAAAAAACGACTTGATACACCAAATGGAAGTGAAAGTAGGCAGTAGTGGGGATGTTCTAAATTGTATTGATATTGCGTACCGCTCCCTAGATCCATCTGTTATGGACATCGTCTAGTGGCATATAAATAGCTCTTCCTTTGTTTGGTCGTGTTCTTGTTAAATTGAAATAATCCCACTTGTTTTCAGGGCGATAAAGAACAGAAGATTGTAGAAATGGGCAGCTGTTCATCTGCCTCAGTTTAAACGGTGTCACTAAA
>OLKM01001247.1:12665-20165 GCA_900291075.1 Melanogrammus aeglefinus | reverse complement strand
GAATCTTCCTGATTCAGCATGTCTGACCGTAATGGTTGTTTTCTGTCCCTCTCGAACTCTCCTGTAGAGGGGCCAGCTCTAAACTGCCCTGATGAAAGTGTTTATTGGAGGATGTATTTCATGCTGTATGAAAAAAACATGAAATACGTATGAAAGGGAGTCCATGCCTTCACAGCGATGATTATCGTACCAAACCAACCCAACCCCTCTCGTACAAAACGAACCGAAATTCCTCTCAAAAGGGGTTTGTTATGATACAGACTGCAGTGAAGCCATCCTTCCTGTGTTGTTTTGCAACGTCCTCAGTTCCTCCCCCCCCCCGTTTGCTGCCTCCTGCCCTCCAGTCTTCCTGACTTCCCTCTGCTTGTTCCACTTGAGATGGAGGGGGGGGGGATGTGAGGTTTAGTGGACGTGTTCCTGTTACAGTACCGCAGAGCCCAGAAAGGGAACCAGGGCAGGGAGAGAGACGTCCGCATGATGCTGACACTCTGGGGAATGTGTCCCTGCCCCTGGCCTCTTTAGCTTGATAAGCCTCAGCATCAACTAGGAGCTGGGCTCGCTCCCTCTCTCTCTAGCTCGCTCGCTCCCTCTCTCCCTCTGTCCCTCGCTCCCTCTCTCCTGCGTTCCCTTGCTCCCTTGTTCCCTCTCTCCCTCCCTCTCTCCCTTGCCCCCCCCCCCTCTCACTCACTCACTCACTCACTCACTCACTCACTCACTCACTCACTCACTCACTCACTCACTCACTCACTCACTCACTCACTCAATCCCTCACTCAATCCCTCGGTTCGTCCTTCCCTCGCTCCCTCTCTTCTTCTCTCTTTCTCTCCCTCTCCCTTTTTCCCTCTCCCTCTGTGGGGTGTAGGAGCTCTATGAATGAGAGGGACAGCAGTAACCTGTGGGATGGAGGAGCTCTATGAAGGAGAGGGACAGCAGTAACCTGTGCGGAGTAGACCTTGATTTTAAGGATGGACTCCAGGTCACAGCGACAGGGCTGATGAGTGGGAAGGTTGCTAGTTCGATTCCCGGCTCCTCCTAGAGGAGTGTCAAGGTGTCCCTGAGCAAGACACCACACTCTAATGGCGCGTTTCCACCGAGCAGTTAGGTCCGGTAAGATTATGTGCGGTAGGTGTAGTACAGTTAGGTACGGTTAGGTGCGGCACAGTTACGGCTCGCGTTTCCAGCACTGACAGTACCCTTATGGTAGGGCGGGGTTTAAGCTGGATGGCGATAGCCGTGGCAGTGGGACCTCATAGCAGCCCGACACAGTGGAGCCTGCTAATTAATCCAATGAACGCCACAAAATAAAAGAGCAACAATGTAGGACGTCCAAGAAGTACGTCAAACTGAGCGACATTTTCTTCACTAAACTAAGCTTTCGCCGTTGTCCAGAAATACCTTGCGGGTACTGTGTTTGTTTGTTATTATCCCCCCTGTCGCACGAAAGTGACGATTCTGTCGACCAATCAACGGATGGCGTTTGCAGCTCGAACTTGTCGGCACCCTTTCAGGCGTCAAAGTACCCCAACGGACGAGTACTGCGAGACGAGTACTGCTCAATACGCCTCGGTCCGGGTCACGCCCTATTTTGGCAGTGGAAATGTGATCCGTGCCGCACCTTTGCAAACTGAACCGACCCTCCGGTGGAAACGTGCCATATCCCCCCCCCCTTGCAAGCCCACCCCCTCTAAACCCCCCGTTGATTCTACTGATGTCTAAACGACAACGATGTCCGCATATAAAGCATCAAGTGTGAATCACCCTCAGGGTTGAATCTCCTTATATACAAATGCGGCAAAAATGCGGAGGACATGTGTAAAAACGTCTTATAATTAGAATATTATTATGCATGATTCATAACGTAATAGGGGAACAAAAATATTAAATGATGTAACAAATAGGCAAAATGTTATTATATTATGCGCTGGGGTTTCCACATTATAGCTATGGGTTTAACTACAACTAGAGGTTGCGCGCGGAAACTCTAGTATGGATAAAGGGGCAGATATAAATTTTCCCATGTGACCGTTACATACATTGTGTCACTGTGACAGTCCTCACTGTATCCCTATCTCTTCATTGTGATGGTCCTCACTGTATCCTTTCACTGTGATAGTTCTCACTGTATCCCTTCATTGTGACGGTCCTCACTGTATCCCTTCATTGTGACTGTCCTCACTGTATCCCTTCACCGTGATAGTCTTCACTGTATCCCTCCCTATGCCTTCATTGTGTTGGTCCTCACTGTATCCCTTCACTGTGATGGTCTCACTGTATCACTACCCTTCATTGTGATGGTCCTCCCTGTATCCCTTCACTGTGATGGTCCTCACTGTATTCCTGTCCCTCCCATGGATTATTCTGATCGTAGAGACCAGTGATGGGTTGTTCGCGACCGAATCAGTTCAAATGAACGAATCTTTAACAAGACCGAACCAAACTGATTCTTCTCTGTTCGTCTCGTTCATTCTCAGACTCGACCCTTCCCTGACCAACTAGTCGCTGACTCACTGTTCGTTCACTTACTGTGAGTGGTGAAGAGGGAAGAGGCTTAGTGAGCGAGTGTACGATAATATCATTCAATATCAGTGAAATGGTAAATGCATGCCGTTTTTTTACTTTCTGTGTCATGCCAGATTAATCAAATATTTTGTTCTGTTCCATTCTTTCATGGTTCGTTCTCCACCCGAGACCCCCACCATCATTGCTAAATCAAGTCCATTATCTTGCTGATATGTTAAACATCCATTAATCAGCTACACCCCCCCCATCCCCCGCTGTGTTTGGTTAAAGTTGTAATGTTGTGTTGATGACCGACTTCCAAGATCGTTTGAGAATGAGAACGAGGGAGGAGCTGAGTCTGACCATGATTCGATTCACCGCTACTGGAAACTCGACTGCAGGCGCGTCGTAGACCTGGGCATTCGAGGCTATAGCCCCGGATCTTTTGGGAATAGCCCCGGATCGCTGTGCCGTCCAAAAAAACAAAACCATGATGATGAAGATAACCCCGTAGAGTTTACTTCTTTGTGGTCGTATTACCAGCGGTTACAGATAGAACATTGTAGCGAGTGGAAACCGCAAAACCCTGACATGTCCATATAGGGCTATGGGCAGATCCAGACATTCATTTGAGGCGCAACAATGTCTGCAAGTTCATGTGTCGGTATCTCTGTATTTATTCTTCCCTCACTATGCATAGCGCATGTTGTCGATAATGCTGTTTCGTGCTGCTAGCCTTTTAGTGAGATCAGAGTTTTAGAAGGACAGTAATAAAATATCTTTGGCAAGATGGATATAAGAAGAGAGACCCGCAGTGAATTCAACCCGGTCCACTTGACATCGGGTAGGTGCATGACAGTGGTACCGTTAAACTTCTATCACTGAATGTCGAACAAAACTCTTGCTCAGCAACAATGGGAAATACTATCAAATGTATTATTTAAACCAGTATGAATATTACCGTAGTAGGCCTACACGTTTACCAGGCAATCGAATAACACACGCACGCACTTCAAAACACATACACACACTACACACACACATAATACATACATGAAATCACACTCACTCACGCAATACATGACACACACCACGCACAGCACACCACACAACACGACTGTGGTACTGGTGGGAGAGTTTGTGTGAGAATTCCCTGTTGGGCCGCGTTATGCGTGTCAACTTCCGCAACCCATATCGATTTTGTCTATAGGGGACAACTGGTATGCGCGCCCCTCCTGAAGTGGTACCAGGGCCCGGGTCGGCCTTGAACTGGCGATTGGCTCAGAAAGACGTTAAACAAGCTAATGGGACAACATTGAACTCTGTGCAGGTATATAACAGAGTGACCCACTGTTGCGGTGTCCAAACACGCATAAAATCAGCAGCCTTTGGACAACCCACCATAACGACAGACGACAGGGTTTTTGGGGAAAACAAAGTTTTAATGGTTGACATTGACAATGATCGTGAGGTCAGTCCGACATGACGATTGGTCTTTCTTTTAATTCTCAAACTACGTTACAATTGAATGTTCATCAGCCCGATTTTCAAATATTCTCGGAGGAGAAACCCTCCCGAACACCCGTTTTAAAAGGTCTCTAACTTCTGGGCTACAGCCCCGAATGTTTTCAATTGCTAGCGACGCTCCTGCTCGACTGAATGAACGATTCTTCTTTGCAAACTGACCGACGTGAACTGAATCAAGAAAAATAATCATTAAATCCATCACTAGTAGATACCCTTCATGGGATCTCTGGACACGGTTCATCGTGAACAGAATGTATGCACTAATCTGTTCCTCATGGCACCTTTCACCACTGGGATGCAGAGGCCTGCCCTCATCGTTATTAAGACTTTCTCTCTCGCTGGTCTTTTGCTATACACACAGAGGAGTGCAGGTCCACAGACATCTGAAGGTCTCGGCAGAGTCCAAGGACATGTGAAGGTCTCTGCAGAGTCCACAGACATGTGAAGGACTCTACAGGGTCTAAGGACATGTGAAGGTCTCTGCAGAGTTCACAGACTTAAGCCTGTGTTATGAGTTGGCGCAGGCTTAGATCCGTTAAGCCTGCGCCATGCTTATTAGAGGTTGACCATCACCATATCTCCTTAGTTCTGTGTGTGTGTGTGTGTGTGTGTGTGTGTGTGTGTGTGTGTGTGTGTGTGTGTGTGTGTGTGTGTGTGTGTGTGTGTGTGTGTGTGTGTGTGTGTGTGTGTGTGTGTGTTGTGTTTCTGGAACCTAGCCCTGTTAAGATCTTTCCTTATTGACTTGTGAGGCACTCTGTACGCGTCGTTGTGTATGTGTGTGCACCCGTTCCACTGGATTTCTTAAGTTATTTGTATCTATTAATAATAATAATAATAAATGAAATTTATCTAGCGCTTAATATGGTACTCTAAGACGCTTAGAATCAGAACTATTGACTTGTTTACCTGTGTGTGCCTGTTTGTGTGGAAGTTGTCTCTGTGTGTGTCTGCGTGTGTCCGGGGCCTGCTGTGCGTGCGTCAGGGGGCCAGGGTATGAGGCGAATTCAGTGCAGTCTTACAGGGGAAGATCCATTACGTGAGCGAGGCAGCTGGCCTTAATTACAGCTAACTATAGACTACAGAGGAAGCAGAGGAGAGCTGGAGAAAGAGACAGAGATTGAAAGAGGCATAGAGAGATGGAGGGATGCAATTTAAACCAATCAAACTATTTGGGGCTCTGGGATTATCTCCACATTATATAGATGAGGACTGCTGCTGGCGTCTGTACAGACACACTGCACTGAGGCTCGGTTTTTGTCCCACACAAAAGTCAGAAAATGTTTACGCGGGGGGTTTGACAAATTGCATCAGCTTTCAAACATAAACATAGTTGAAATGTATCAATCACATGGTACTATATAGCACATAAAAAATAATCAGGGACCAGACAAAAGGAAATAGATCTAATGAATTAGAAACTGGGAGTAAGTATTAAAATGACCAAATAACATGCAGAACTATTTACTAACATAGTCAGCATCTCCAGGGCCGTAGCCTCGTCCCTAACCTGAACAAGGCCCTCAGATGGGGAAGTAGACCCAAAGGGTCATCCTCACCCTAACCTAAGGGAACTATAGACTAGACACATGTACTGAAGTCGCACAATGGGTCCCACCCCACAGGAACTACTCACCGATTGTGGTCCACAGTGAGGTTGCGACGAGAGGAAGATCTGCAGACTCAGACAGGGGTAAGTAGAGAGCGAGAGTCGTGTGTCCTGGGATCCACGGCATTTGATAGGTGGCGCCAGCATGCATGCTGCTCTTTATGCTCTCTTGTCTTTATCCATCTTCCTAGTCTCACTTCTTGGCTCTCTCTGTCTCTCTGTCTCTCTCACTCTCACTCACTCACTCACTCACTCACTCTCTCGTTCTTTCTCTCTCTCATTTTTTTTCTTTTCTCTCTCAGGTCCTAATTTTCACTTTTGCTTTTTCACTTTTATTTGTGTAATTTTCACAAGCCCTGTTTGGAGTTTGGAGTTTAGAGCGATATCTTTGAATGAATGAACCGAGTTTAGAGAGATATCTGTGAATGAAAGAACAGAGTTTAGAGAGATGCATGTTTATATTTAATTTTAAACCATGCTTTCATTGCTATGTATGCAGATGACTGAACCATTCTAAAAAAGGTTCTAAATAAAGAGCTAGTGCTGATTAGGAAATGGGTTAACATAAATAAATTGGTACTTAACATAGAAAAAACAAAATGCACAGTATTATGCTCTAAACGGGGAGGGAGACTAGAGCTGAAACTGCGTTTAAAACTAGATGATAAAGTAATCGAACAGGTCACAGAAGTTAAGCTACTTAGTGTGTTGATTGACAGCCAAATGTCCTTGACAAGTCAGAAGAAAGTTGAAGAAAATGGGTAGAGGGATGGCTGCAATTAGATATTGTAGGACATATACCAGGAGGCTTAATTAAACAATGAATGCAAGCTTTAATCCTATCTCAGGTTCATAACTGCCAGTCACATGTTCCAACACATGAGAAAAAAAAATTTATAAGCCACAGGTAGCTCAAAACCAAAAACTGCACGTATAGTGCTCAACTGCTCATACAGAACTAGAGTATGAGAGAAGCTTAATACGTTGAATTGGTTACCAGTTAAAAGTAGGTTACGCTACCCTCTTGTCAGCATTGTAAGAAATATAATAAAAGCAAAGAGTCCTGTTAGCTTATTTAATAGCTTTATATTTTGTCATGATAAACACAAATACTCTACACATCAGTCACCGATAGAGATTTCTGCTGCATGCTTATAGAACAGGGGCCGGACAGAGAACACTGCACTACAGAGCAATGTAATTCTTTACCACGTTTTTTGGTTAATGAAACAAGTAAGATAGCCTATAAAATCTATTTGAAATTTTATTTGTTTACACAAGGTGTTACATGTTTTTTTTTCCTCTATTTTAAAATAGGCTATTTACCTTTTCTTTTGGACCTCATAAGTACATAAGGGTTCTCATGGGTTGATTAGAATAACCAACTTAAATCAAGTAAGGATTTTAATTTCCGCTTTTTATCGAAAGTTTTTTTTTGTGTTGTATGCTGTGTGAATGAATGCTTGTGTGTCAAAAAAAGGATATGTTATTTGTAATTTTGACCTCAGGAAGAACAGCAATCATCTATTTACGAGAGAGTTGATTGTGGATATACAAACAATTTACACGGATCTCTATGAATAGATCAACCGAGTTTTGAGCGATATCTTTGAAAGACTGAACAGGGTTTAGAGAGGTCTCTGTCCTTGAATGTACAGGGTTTAGAGATAGCTCTGTGAATGGATTAACAGGGCTAGTGAAGGGGCTGTCGGGTGGATGTTGGGGTGGTGGAGTGGGGGTGAGCAGCTGGTAAGTTGGTGGGCTACGGTAGTATTAGCACATTGTCGAGCATGTGTAGCGCTGTAGTTCTGTTTCTGGACTCCACAGATAGAGCCAACACTCACGTTGAACGAGGCAGTGTTTTGAGA
>OLKM01001246.1:122500-155391 GCA_900291075.1 Melanogrammus aeglefinus | reverse complement strand
ACAACAACTAAATTTTAATGTTTGAACCATCCAATGAGCTTCTTTTTTTTTCCAAAGCTGTGCTGCCTCATGACGCGTGGACCAAACACCTCAACCCTCCTAACTCCTCGACGTGTAGCTGTCATCGTGATGAGAGAAACACCTCCACCCTCCCTGCCCTGGTATTATCTCAGCGAGGCAGCCCGCCGCTATGCTAAGCGGTGCGTCTGCTGGAGCATTCCCCACTGAGAGGGTTCTTTGCGCATAGAGCCCCGGTGAGGGGAAGAGTAGCGAAACACAGGCAGACTGTCATTCACATCGCCAGTGAGTGTGTGGGTGTGTTGGGCCAGCTCACTGCTGAATGCTCACCTGCTGCAGGAAAACCCAAGCAGGCATTAGCATTCTTTACCTGCTGCAGTACTACGGCCCGGTCACCACCTGATGGTCGCTCCGTAGTTAACGGCGCGAGACGCGGTGTTAACACAGCACAACTATGCCTTTTACACAACGTGAAAACCATAACGCGGTGTTGTGTAAAAAGCCTTGCGCGTCGTTTGAACTCAAGTTGTGATTTTTTAGATAGTGTTACAGTGTTAAAGAGACGTGTTGGACATTTGAGTGACCGGTGTGTATTTGATTTCTGTGCGGCAATTATGATGACATGAGAACAACAGGCTTCGGGATTACATTGGCACTTGCTAGATGCTAAACACTAGATGCTAAACACATTCGTTTCTGTGGTTGATATCGCTGAATACCTTTGTGTAAGATTTCACGTTGACGGTTATGAAGGGGTGGGAAACAATGACAGTCGTTTTACAAAAAAAATAACATTTCAAATAAAAGGATCACATCATCTTTGTTTTTAGAAAACTATTTATAGTCAAAGGTTATTTTTTGTGTGATTCCTTGGGGCAAGAATGAAAAAATCTCTTGAGAAATATTAAGTGTGGACAGGAATAACCCTTGTTTACATTACTTAAATTATTCAATACTTTCTATGTTACAAGGATTGCGGGTATGACATGTTACTCAACTTGTTTACGGTGATAAAGATTGGAACATAAAGGGAAAGTTAAAAAGGCATTCATTAGTGGATTCAGTGTTTAGTGGGCAGCAGTTAACTCTTTAGTGGATTCAACAGGCAAACAGAAATAGAAACGGAGGAAACGTTCTTCCTAATACAAATGTGATTCTCTCTACATCCTCCAGTCCATGAAGCTGTCTCCCTACTCATCTCAAAGTTTAGCTTCATCTGTTAGCCACGAGCACTGTTGCCAGGGAAACTGAGAGATTAAGATAAGAGTGAGTGAATGTATGAATCTGTTCTATAGTTAAGAACTCATTTATGTAATCGACCGCAAGAGCCAAACGAAGGCTAATGTGTAGTACTATACACACACACACACACACACACACACACACGCACACGCACACACACACACACACACACACACACACACACACACACACACACACATAAAGCAAAAACACACTCACACATACACATGCCAATTCTTCAGGTTATAATAATTGTATGCAAACTAATGCTTGTATGTTGGTGTTTGCCTATATCTGTCTATGTGTATCTCTGTTTTGTGCATTGCATCGTGTGTCTATTATTGTGTGTTTTTTTCTCTCTGTTGTTTCCATGTAAGACATGAACATAAACCATTTTGAGAGAGCTACTCTAGTAACAATCAGGCCTCTCTGACCAATTCATAGGAAATGTTTGTTGTTCCTATGTCTTATTAGTATTCTTATAGTAGTAGTAGTACTCTGTTATAATCATTAGCATTCTGTTAGAAGACTAACATTAGCATCATCTTAGTAGTATAAGTATTCTGTTAGTAGTATTAGTATTGAGTTAGTATAAGTAGCATTCCATTAGTAGTATTAGTATTCTGTTAGTAGTATTAGTATTATGTCAGTAGTATTATGACTCTGTAGTATCAGTAGCATTCTTTAATTAACATTAATATTCTCTTAGTAGGATTAGCATTCAGTTGATAGCTTTAATAGCGTACTATGGCAGCCAAACCACGTCCAACCAACCCAAATCTAACCTATACCTAACCTTTCACAATAAGGGCGTTTTGGAAGCCTCCAGATTTCCAGAGGCTCTCGTGAGGCTGGTCAAGGTTTGGTAGCTTAGCATCGCTTGAGACCAGAGATTAGCATGCACGGCAAACCTCAGTGCTGCTCTCTCCCTCTCTGTCTCTCTGCGCTCTCTCTCCCTGACATGACCGCATGTACAGTGTGACAGAGAGTATGCATCCAGCACGCCAGCGACATGCTCGTCCCTCCAGTGGCGACGCTGGGGTCAAGCGGCCGGCAGAGGCAGCATGCACGACCGTGGAGAGAGAGAGATTGAGAGAGAGAGAGAGAGAGAGAGAGAGAGAGAGAGAGAGAGAGAGAGAGAGAGAGAGAGAGAGAGAGAGAGAGAGAGAGAGAGAGAGAGACTGTGTGGGGGAGAGAGCGAGTCATCAAGTGTGAGGTGTTGAGTATAGCCGGGCCGCAGCTCACGATGGAGAACAGCACCTAGCGTTAGCATGCAAGCTCTTTAGCGCTTTAATGTATGCACCCCCCCCCCTGTTCGCCAGAACACAACTGGAACCGCATGGATGGGTCATCGTCCGTGCACGTGTTTTTCTCCCTGTGCATTATAGTGTGTGTTTGCGTGTGTGCGAGAATGCTGTGCATAAATCTTACAATTATTCCACGAAAGGTAAATGGAAATGCAGAAAAATCGAAGATCGCAGAAGAAGAGCCTTTCGTCCCATGTTCAGGAAACACTTGTTCTACCTGTCTGATTCTTCTCTCTCTCTCTACTTCGCTCTCTCTCTCTAACACACACACACACACACCACACACACACACACACACACACAACACACACACACACACACACACACACACACACACACACACCACACTCAACACACACACACACACACACACACACACACTCTCTCTCTCTCTGTCTCTGTCAAACACACACACTCTCTCTCCCTCTCCCTCCCTCTCCCTCTCTCTCTCTCTCACACACACACACACACACACACACACACACACACACACACACACACACACACACACACACACACACACACACACACACACTCATGAGCACTCGTGGTCGCAGAGTAACGGACGAGCGGAAGAGCCTTACCTTTGTAGTCACAATGCAGAGGCAGTCCATTGTACTGGGAACAGAATATCAGGGTATTTCTCACCCCCCCAACCCCCCCCACGATAGAGGGCTGAGACCCCTCTGCCCTCTCCCCCACCTGCCCCACACCTGCTCTCTCTCTCTCTCTCTCTCTCTCTCTCTCTCTCTCTCTCTCTCTCTCTCTCTCTCTCTCTCTCTCTCTCTCTCTCTCTCACACTCTCTCTCACGTCTTGCCTCTGTCCCCCCTGTTTCTTTCCGACCGCGGATCTCTTTTTTGACTAACTGAAGCAGCCAGAGAGAGAGAGAGGGAGAGAGAGAGCGAGGACCGAGGGAGGGGGAAGGAGGAAGAAAAGGGAGGGGAGGAGGGAGAGAGGGAGAGCAAACGAGAGCGAGAGTGAGAGAGCGAGCAGAGGAGAGAGCGAGCGGGCGAGAGAGAGAGCGGGAGAGAGCGAGCGAGAGGGTGGTCTCAGAATTAAGTATGGAGGAGAGAGACGAGGGGAGGGTGAGGTTATTTCAGCAGACAAGATAGCACAAAAAGGATGGAAAACAGAACGACAGAGAGGGGTAGAAGGCAAAGGAGAGGAATGAGAGAGTAGGATGGAGGGGTGAACGATGGAGGGATGCAAACGGAAAGCGTGGGGGAAAGAGGGGGAAATTGGCTGGGTTTAAATAAACAGGGAAAAAGAAAGAGAGAGAGAGAGAGAGAGAGAGAGAGAGAGAGAGAGAGAGAGAGAGAGAGAGAGAGAGAGAGAGAGAGAGAGAGAGAGAGAGAGAGAGAGCAAAGGAAGGAGAAGTGATGAGGGGAGAGAGAGAGAGAGAGAGAGAGAGAGAGAGAGAGAGAGAGAGAGAGAGAGGAGAGAGAGAGAGAGAGAGAGAGAGAGAGAGAGAGAGAGAGAGAGAGAGAGAGAGAGAGAGAGAGAGAAGGCAGAGGGAGAGTGGGTGAGCGTGTGTGTGTGTGTGTGTGTGTGTGTGTGTGTGTGTGTGTGTGTGTGTGTGTGTGTGTGTGTGTGTGTGTGTGTGTGTGTGTGTGTGTGTGTGTGTGTGTGTGTGTGTGTGTGTGTGTGTGTGTGTGTGTGTGTGTGTGTGTGTGTGTACGTGAGGACAGAAGGAATTAGACCGAAAGGGAAATGTGTTGAGGAGGAGAGTGTGAATTACATATGCACCATGGAACAAAGACAACATATAGCAAACATACAAACACACACACAGAGACATGCACCCTTGCACACACACAGACCGAAGACAAACCAGAAAACCACTTGGATTGCCCAATCCCAGTGAAACAATGGAAATCAAAAACCATGAAGGGCTTCTTCTTCTCTTTTTTTTCCCTATTGCTTGTGCTAACACTCTGCAGCTGTTACCCAAGCATTGGTGCAGTTGTTGCCATGGCGATAGCGAGGCTTGTTGTTATCGTGCGGCTGTTGCCGTAGCGCTGATATGTGGCTACGGGTTCTCACTGCATCCGATGCGCACATTTGATGATTGTGTGTTTGTGTTCACACGTGTGTGCACATACGGCTGCCATGTTTGTATGTGTGTGTGTTTGAGTGTGTGTGTGTGTGTATGTGTGTGTGTGTGTGTGTGTGTGTGTGTGTGTGTGTGTGTTGTGTGTGTGTGTGTGTGTGTGTGTGTGTGTGTGTGTGTGTGTGTGTGTGCAGCTGTATGGGTATGAGCGTGAGAAAGATACAGATCAGTGTGTGAGTGTGTTTGTGTGTGTGCGCATGTTTGTTTGTGTGTACATGGATGTGAGTGGAGTAGGCCTGCGTGCATGTGTGTGGATGTTTTGCATACATGTGTGTGTTCGCATATCTATGAGTGTGTGCGTGCTGTCTGTGTGTATCTGTGTGTCTGTGTGTGTGAGTGTTTGTGGGTGTGTACATGTACATGCACGTGTCCGTGTGTCCGTTCATTCATTTTGCATTAAGCAATACGGGGCAAACAGCCAAGCAGCAGTGTGATTTAAATTAGTAATCAAGGGGAATTAAGAAGTGCTATCTATAAATTTAGACTGTGACTACATCACACCTCAGTGTGTGTGCTCTTGTCTGAAATAAAAACCGAGCGCTCCTATATTCAGCCGGCGCATGAGGAGGAGGAGACATGCAACGTGTTTTCTCTAGTTTTAAGCGCACCGCAATAAAAAGATTGGATGTGTGTTCAGCTGCACTGTGTCTTTAAGCTTCCGGACTGTACCACTCGGAGTGAGGAGCGGGGGGGGGGGGGGGGGGGGGGGAGGAGGGGGAAGGTGAGAGCGTGTGCTTCAGCGTCTTGTGTCTTCTTTGCATCATCGGTTCTAAAATTGGCTGAATACGGCCCACCCCTCTAGCCTCCTCTCCCCTCTCGCCCCCACACACACGCGCGCACATACACTAACCAACACACACAGACACGTAATACACATGCACACACAACGTCGACCTCACCCCGCGCCCTACAATGCAGGAGCAATGGTGCAGCAATAAAGCAATTGTGAGTGATGAACACACACTTGTTCCCCAGAGAGATGTGCTGGGGGAGGGCCTATTAGCAGTGAGCTTCAACCACACACCCATCACTGATCGCCACGGATGTGAGTACACCAACACTTTGGGTGGAAGAGAAAGACGCAGCTCTGCAAAACAAACAAGGGGGGGGGGCCTGCTCCACTCTGGAAGAGTTAAAGGGAGTTCGGGGAGAGTGGTGTGAAATAGAAACCGTGGTATGTTCTCTAGCCTCCAGTTATTCTCTCTGATGTCTCTGTCTGCGTTGACGTTGTGCCAGTCGTGTGAACACGTGACACAAGAGTCATGGTGTTTCTACTCATTCATTCGTCTATCATGCATCTCTACTGTATCTGTTCACCCATCAATCAGCCATCCCTCTATCATATCCAGCCACCCAACTATCAGTCGATCATCCATCCTTCTCTTGCCTTCTACCCATCCATCGGTCCATCTCTCATCCAGTCTATTCATTTATCCATCCTTAATCTGTTCATCTGTCATCCATTTACCCAACTATCAATCTATGTTCCATCCGTCTGCTATCCTTCACCCACCCAGCTATCATCCAACCGCCCTCCTACCATCCAACCGCCCTCCTACTATCCAACCGCCCTCCTACCATCCAACTGCCCTCCTACTATCGAACCGCCCTCCTACCATCCAACTGCCCATCTATCATCCAACCGCCCTCCTACCATCCAACCGCCCATCTATCATCCAACCGCCCTCCTACCATCCAACCGCCCTCCTACCATCCAACCGCCCTCCTACCATCCAACCGCCCTCCTACCATCCAACCGCCCTCCTACCATCCAACCGCCCTCCTACCATCCAACCGCCTTCCTACCATCCAACCGCTCTCCTACCATCCAACCGCCCTCCTACCATCCAACCGCCCTCCTATCATCCAACCGCCTTCCTACCATCCAACCGCCCTCCTACCATCCAACTGCAGATCTATCATCCAACCATCCATTCATCATCCAACCGCCCTCCTACCATCCAACTGCCCATCTTTCATCCAACCATCCATTTATCATCCAACCACCCATTTATCAACCAACCAAATAGATTGGATGAATCAACCAATATAGTTCATCTATTTGGATGAACCAACCAAATAGACGGTTGGTTCATCCAACCAACCATCTATCATCCAACCAACCTATCTATCGTCCGTCCGTCCGTCTGTCCATCCATTCTTCTATCCTTAAATCCACCCATCCACCGATCCATCACTCATCCCCCTTCCATCCCTCACTCACTCCCCTTTCAACCATCCACCATCCCCCTTTCATCCACCCATCTCTCCTCCACCTATAGAGCGTGAAGGCAGCAGCCCCCATTGGCTAGCCCTGCCCCCCCCCCCCCCCCCCCCCTACGTCAAAACATCAGATTGGGATTATGAATTATGTGCATTCAATAGCTTCACTTGTCATATTTAAAATATAGTGAGGCATGGCTTCAGTCTTTAGTTTAGTTTAGTACATAGAACACAAAACAGAAGAATAAACACTTTTATACTCTTTGTATCTTGTTGACTAAGATGGGATATAAATAGTCTCACATGGAGGTGTGGGTGTGTGAGTCATGGAGACATTTATTTCCATCACTGACACAACTAATTAGTGTCTTGTTGTATGAAAAACTTAATTTTGTAGTGGTTTGTTTTAGTGCTATTTCTTGTTGAAAAATGCTCGGATGAATTGCAGTATTACGCAGTATTGTAGTATTTGACTTGACATGACGTCAACACAAATAGTGTTGACACACAAATAATGTTTTATGAATTCACCACTCATGTACAGAAATAAGGGTATACACGGTTTAAAGGACATATACAACTAGTTTAGAGTTTAAAAGGAAGCCTGAGTCCACAGATCTTAAAGTATACAGTCAGGCAGGACGGTCTCGAGGCTGGTTGACTCTCAGCCAAAAGGTGCTGGGTTCCAACCCCATTATCCGCAGTCTACCTGTATGCATGAGCAAGATGCCTACCTGCTCATTAATGGTGTGTAGCTAAAAATAAAAATCGCTGTAAGTTGCTTCGGATAAAAGTGCTTAATAAGTATAATATCCAATAGTTTGTAACAAACCCCTCTCAACCACAGTTCTAACTGAGAATATCTGTAATTAGAATCGCAGTCTCAACAACTGCTCTATATATGTATCTTGCTAGGGTCCCTCCTCTTTCTCACAAATTAACGCAAACGCATAGACACGAGAGACACACACACACACACACACACACACACACACACACACACACACACACACACACACACACACACACACACAAAGACACATATAGACCAGCCGCACACACGCGGGCCACCATCATTGGTTAAAAACAGTCATCAATTGAAATAACTATGAATCCACCAAAACTTAGAATCCGGTACAGCCATTATCAATATGCTATCAAACCCCTCTCGCTCTGCCTCAAAGTTGTACTCAGCAGTTAAAAGTGTTGATAGAAGGCCACTCACCATGAAGAACGCAGCATCCATAGCGTTGCCCTGCTTTACCTTAAGAGGACTCGGCTTCACGCAGTGCTAACGTTGAGCACTGAGCTCAGGAAATAGGCCAAGGGCACAGGCTGCTCCTCGCTCGTGGTCCTCTCCAGCTGCAGGGTGAGAGCCAGCCACACTCTCTACAGAGTGGGCCTATAGTTCAGCTGAACACAGGCTGACACGGCCAGGACGGCTCCCTGACATATTCATTATTTAACACTGGAATAATAATTAATATGTTTTGGTAATTAGGTCAGACACTGCTGGCGTATGAATAACGATTTGGATATAAACACTGGGGTTTGTCGGTGTGTGTGTGTGTGTGTGTGTGTGTGTGTGTGTGTGTGTGTGTGTGTGTGTGTGTGTGTGTGTGTGTGTGTGTGTGTGTGTGTGTGTGTGTGTGTGTGTGTGTGTGAGTGAGAATGGAGGGGATGACTGTGTTTAGAGACAGTGTTGGTCAACTGTTTGATCATGGGGAATTAGGTGTGCTTGGTAATCATGATGTATTCATTGTATTATACCATTTATATTGAATATTAAATTTAATGTATTTTATTTGACATATCACAAAGATTGACGTTTAGATTTGACTGAATGATTTCATGAAAACTTTGTGTTTCAAAAGAAAGTTCCAATAAGGTTGGTGTAGGAATGTGGGCCAACGACAGAGACCAATCGACAATGTTGGTGGATCGCTGTATTGCCTGGAGTCGGGCGCCCTCCTCTGGATATATAGTGCAATTACAAGAGAAGAACATATGGGATTGTAATTAATCATTTTAATTTCATCATATATAATCTGTTACACTGTAAACAGTGTTAGTAAGTATTGTTTTGAGAGATTAAAGAATCAGAAAAAGAGTAAGAAAGAAAGAATCGAAAGAATCATAAATCATAAGCATGTATCATATAATATATACAATTTAATATTATCAACATTTAGAAGTTAAATTCTGACCTAGCTGTAGGATATTTCTAAAGATAGAAAAATGATGTCAATCGCTGACGCTGCAAATCAGATATTTCTTGAAAACTAAGTGCATAGCCTCAACCTGTGAAAATTAATATTGGAGATTCAGTGAATAATTTGAATCGTCCTAAAGCTTACCTTTTTCGTTTAGCTCCCTTTGAATCATTTCATGTTCTAATTCTCCCCCTCAAAAGTGTTAGTGTGAGTTTAACTGATTTCTTGTTCCTGTTGTTTCACACACTATTGTGTATTTCTAACTACCATTCTGACCCTATGGTGTTTTTGCAGAACAAACATCTGTGGTTCTTGGTGTGTTGTTTTCCAATGTGAAGCACCTATACTGTATTACTGTTTTGCACCAAAAGCACTCTATCAATAAAGTTGAATTTGATTTGATATCTATCCCAGCATCAAGATATAACCTACTCAGACATTTCCTCCCCTTTATTACTAACATTACTTCTGTCACCATTGGTTATATTAGTTCAATCAGGACAGCCGGTCCAGCTGAAAGGTTGTGGGTACAATCCCCAAAGTCTACAGGCTGTTTTTGAGCAAGAGGTCCTCACCTCTGCCTGCTCCCTAATCACATGCCTCCGTATTCACTGTAAGGCCCTGTACGTTTAAAAGCTTCTCCAGAATAATAACCACATTCTGTCATTTCTATTGCAATTTAGATGAAAGCCGAATAACGGGAAGGTTTTACAAAGAAATGGACCTCTTCTTCTCCAGAATTACGTCGACTCGAGCAGAAGAATGTGTTGAATTTTAGAGCTATAAAGGAGAATCGCATTTCAAAGAGTTTATACGTTTCTTCAAAAGAACCATTATGTCATCATCACCCTGGCAAATTATCTTTAAGATAACCATTTACTCCTTCTTTAACTCCTCACATTTTACAGATTATTCAACGACTGCTCTTTTAGGCCACCTCATTTATAAATATATTTAACTCCTCTTTAACTCTATCTGATTGACTATACATTTAACTCCGCCGTTTGACTCATCCTCTTAACCATAACTCTTTAACTCCTCCTCTTCGATTCCTCCTCATTGAGACAATTAAACTCCTCCCCTTTTGACGACCCTTAGTTAACATATAATTTAACCCTTCCCCCTTTCACTTCTCCTCGTTAACATATAATTAAACTCCCCCTCTTTAACTCCCTCTTTTACATTTCTCTTGAACACCTTCTCATTCACAATTATTATTTATTTAAATTCAACATGCATTTATTTTAGGAGTGCTAATAAGTGATAAAAGTTAATGATAACCAAAAAATAATACAAATAATAAAAAATAAAAAAAATGATAAAAAATATATTAATAATATTAATAATAATTACATTTATGAAAGGAAGATAAATACTGGACCATTTATTAATCATGAAAGTTTAAATCTTCCGATATTTTGGGGAATTTATCAAGTTACTCTTTGAATACACGTTAGTTGCTTGCCTGTTCTTTTTGGCCAGGTATGTTTAAATACACATCCTGGCATTTCAAATGGGTTTTCTTATGTTCACACGCACACACACACACACACACACACACACACACACACACACACACACACACACACACACACACACACACACACACACACACACACACACACACACACACACACACACACACAAAATCAAATAATAATATAAAAAAATCTTTGAATAAGGATACTATAAGTGCATCCGCAGTCTAGAATAAAGTTTATTTGACATAATAATAATAGTAATTTGTTCTTAAACAAGTCAAGAGCGCTAAAAATCCTTATCTTTAATTATGCATTAATTGAAAGCAACGATCAAACCTTGAGCTTGAGATCAACATATAACATTTTTGGGAAAAGTTTTCAGAAGTAGAATGCTATTCATTTAAAATGAATGTGCTCACACATCATGCTCACACTACAAGTAATATTCTATTGCAAGCATTAATAAAACACGATTAAACAATGTACTACATACTACGCATTATTTATTATTATTACTAAATAATAATACTTTGGTATTTATCCATACAGTACAAAGAGCAATAATACAAGGTATATCACTAAAGACACAACAATTACATTTGAGAACATTGTCTGATTTGTCCTCTAACTATAGCAACAATAACAAGTAACACAACGCAACCATGGAAATATTTTTTTATTTAAAACGGTCTTGTGTTGTCAGGGTTCTTTTAAGGTCAATCAGCTACATCCTACGTGATATTATCGCCCTCTTGTGGTGGCATTGCGGGTTCAAGGGAGCAGAGCGTAGGCCTACATTAGTGGCATAACATTCAATTAGGTATAGAACATTCAATTACACAGCGAGCGAGACATGTCTGTATCGTAATAATATTATATATGAATATATCATATATATACTTTTTAATATGTACTGTATATAAATATATATAGGCCTACTATATATATTTCATTTAAACTTTATTGGTGATTTATAGGCCAATGCTACTTTACAAGAGGACATAACAGTGGGAAGCGGATACACACCAACCATAGCCCTGTGAAACTACAAATCAGGATAAACAGCACTATGAATGGTTTGTATGAAATTTGTGAAAGTCCTTGAAACTATACTGATGTCCTTACTGGAAAGCAGGAAGCGCAGTTCAACCGAGGTCATGAATCCCCAAATGCTCACATTGTCATTGGATAAACACCATCTCAGTCTTCTGCTAGGTCCTCAGGCAGCACAATCAAATCTGGACCAAAGAAAAACAAACTCACTTATTTTATTTGCATAAGTCAAAAATGCCAATTTTGAATAGGGCTAAAGGGGACATTATAATTGTATTACTATAACTTCACCCCCCCAACCCCCCCCTCACCCGTTCCTGCATCTAAATGATCTTGATTTTTTTATTCACAGTCACTTTAACGCTTAAATTGTCTCCCAAATAGTGACCAAATACTATTCTTTCTATTGCTATTAAGTGCTTTATCCGATTGCAAGCGTATATCCGACCACAATAAACATTTCCCAACAAACAGACATAATCTCCAACGCCATTCTATCCTTTGGCTAAGTGCTATCTACAGCAATGCTATATACAATACAATTATGCCTATATATTGGCCTAATATGATTGTTTAACTATCCTCGCTACCTATATCTTACTACGTGAGTTGCTAGATAATTACAGAGTGCTCAATTGGTTGGGCCTACAAAAATCAGCAATTGTTCAACATGTTAGGTCTTTCCATAGTTATGAATAACAACAATTCGGGTAAATTGCATCTGATCTGTGTGCTCAGATGAATTGCTTTTTTTAAGTGTGGACTGAATGTTTTAATAATTAATTGCAATTAGGTAAATCAACCAAGGCCTGTAGGTTGGTGAAGATCAGCATTAGCATAATGACACAATAAACATCTGCTTTTTAATGGTGCTGTTTGTTCATTGTTAGCAACTTACAAATTACAAACATTTTCCCCCACAGGTATGGGCTCCATTGGACTGAATACATTGTTTGAAGGAATACAAATAATAATTGCATTTATTGAATACAAAGATTAAGCCATGACCCCGAGATCAATAATAAAACAGTTGGTTCTTTTTTCTAAGCTCGAGCTATTATAGTCAGAAGTAGAATGCTATTTGTAGTATGTATACATAAATAACACAACATATAGTAGGGCAACTAATAATATTAAATAGCTTATACATCTATTAATATAATATGACACAATAATAAAATATATAATAGAGTACGATAAAACTATATTATTTTCCTACTAAATATATGACTAGTATTAATACTACAACCAATCAACTTATAATAATAAAGATACATGGGAGAAATGAACCGTAGGTTTAAAGGAATTAAAAGCATTATCTCGCCTGCATGAATGAAATAAGTGTGGAGAAAGCCAAGAGTTAACAACGGATTATATTCTGAGTGACAAATGTGTTACTCATTTATATCTCCTACCGCCACTGGGATTAATTTAGGTTACTCAGCTAACCCTGAGTTGACCCCTAAAGCTGTATACCTCCCCGTACCTCGCTCAGCTCACCATGAGATGAGGAGACGGCAGGGAGGGCTCTAGGACAGCCACAGGGAAGAAGGGAGCCACCTGCATTCGTTCTATAGGTTAAGTCTATAACTGACTCATGTCACAGTCAAAGTTTGCCTGCTTTGTGAATGTGTTTACTATAGGTCTTAAGGAAGTCATTATCATGCCTACAGTATATGAAGGGAATAAGTATGGAGAAAGACAACGGCCTCCATTCTGAGAGACAGCCATGTGTTTCTCATTTACACCCCCTGTCGCCCCTGTGATGAACCTCGGTGACTCAGATGACTCTGTGGGATAAATGTACTCTAGCATCCAAAGGAAATAAATAATCATTGTCTTGCCTCCACACTATATATTCAAAAAAGGGTGGAGAAAAACATTGAGTAACCAAGGTATGAATCTGGTAAGAGTCTCAGCTATAGGCCCTGAATAAAGAGGCCTGTTCAAAGAGGTGAATGCATACAGTACCAGGGAGCAGCGTGCTTCCAAATAAGGAGATATACTGTCCCCGACTTAGCTCTGGCCTCAGAGCCAAGAGGGAGGGAGAGTGAGGCAGCAGCATGTTTCCAAATAAGAAAAGTTAATGTATGGGCTGAGATGACGACGTATGGATGATGGATGTGCAGAATGGAGCGTATAGGGTGAAGTCTGGGAGAGGCAAGGGAGCTCTGTGGTAAACCAACTCAGGCTCTATTGCTACTTGTTACAAGGGATAATAAAGACTTTATATTTCATACCTCGGTTTCTCAAACTCCCTTATTTTGTTTAAGTGTTGTTTTTCCACGAAGGAAAGGGGCCGACACCATCGGATGGGCCGCGGGTCGGGGTCCGGCACGGGTCAGACAACACTGAGGGGCAACTCATTGGGCAAAGACAAGCAACGTTGTTACTGTTAGAAACATTGTGTGATCTGTCCCTACCCAATCCTAATGCTGAGCAGTAAGTAAAGTGTCTCTCCAAATGTAAAAACCATTTTATACATAATGGAGAACAGCGAAGAGAGAGAGTGGCCAGAGTTGTAGCGGGGTATTTAATTTTTTTATCCTGTGGATACCGCTTTAGGGGTACAAATGAGAGGAAAAGTACTATAAAGGGCGGAACGGGCAGGGCCCTAAAATACTGCTCAGAGAAGGTTGGGCTGAATGGTTGGGGGATTATCTCCTGAGATACCACCTCTAGCGAACGGCCTAGAGAAAGTGCACTTCTAGAGGTTCTGCTCGGGTAGAACCTGTGGCTACCGCCTAGCTAGATATGCTTGCTAGGGTCTGAACGAGTATAGAAATGAAGAGATTAACTCTGGGGGTACCGCTCAGCAAATTGCTCAGGGCTAAATGGGGAGAGTATTAAAAATTGGGAAATTAACTCTGCGGACAGCGCTTAGCAAATTGCTGAGGTCTGAATGGGTGGAGTACGTCATTTTAATAAAAAATAATAATCACATTTTAGAGGAGTGTTTCAGAGTAGCCAGTGTTTTCAGGTCATGTGAAAATGGAGGGAACGTTTTGTAGCTTAATATACATATGGTTATCCATTTAGGTTTAGAATAAATTAATTGAGGGCTGGAGCTTAGGGCAAGTGCCAGAACAAACGACGAAGATTGAAAGTATGGGAAGATATTGAGAAAATAGCTTAGAATACACAAACTGAGTTCAGGCTTTTTTATAAAATGTATAAATAATGGAAGGATATGCTATGTAATAGTTTAGCAAGTTAATTATGCTAGATAAAACTACAACAATCATGGAAGGGAACAGTTAATGAATTTATTATCAAGACATGTTGCGGAAAGTTTTAAAATAATTGGTGTCACAAAGACATGACAGGGGTTTTACAGGAAGTGGAAGTAGGCCAGAAACAGCAGCAACTAATGACAACAGGAAAGCCACCAAGCGATGGCAGATGGAGATGGAGACAGAGATGGTAGCCAGAATACCTTTACAGGTATGGTCCACATCTGACACAAATGTAGGATTGGTGCATTCTGCCAACCAAGTAATAATCAGGTCTGCTAAATTCTAAACTATCTTGCAGGCGAAAACAGTACTAGCTGAAACCAAGGATGGGATGGGAATAGCCCATACCATAGAAGGTTTATAAGCTGAGGGTGTATTGATAGAAACCAAACGTGATTTTTAAACTATTTTGTTTCCAGTTCTAAAAGCAGACCAAAAAAATGGTGGTTAGTACATGATCTTAGGGCTTTGAATAAAGTCCTAGAAGACATGCAGTCCCAAATCCAAAACATGCTGCTGGCCAATGTCCCTCCTGACGCTAGATATTTCACAGCGATTGACTTATGTGGAGTATTTGTTAGAGTGCCTCTTGCAGAGGAAAGCAGACATCTATTTGCATTCCCATATAGAGGTAAACAATACAAATATATGAGAATGTAACAGGGGATTAGACATTCTCAACATGTGTTCAACCAAGTCCTGAAAGATGATGTGGAAGAGCGGGTTTCGGACCGGACCCTGATACAGTATGTAGATGATCTTCTGTTATGTTATCCAATATCGGAGCAATGTCATGAGGATGCCACGACTGCATTAAGCAAATTGGCAAGAGGGGGACACAAGGTGTCACAGAAAAAGTTGGAGTACTGCCAGAAAGAAGTAGAATATCTAGGGAGGCCGATAGCAAATCAAACTATATCAATAGCATCCAGCCAGCTGCAAAGGATTATTGAAGCACCTAAGCTAGAGACAGTCTGACTAATGATGACACATCTGGAGATGACAGGGTTAGGTTCAGATTGGATAGAGGACTATGCCCTCAAAACTGCGCAATTGAGGAAAATGATGAAGGCCGCAGGAACAACACGCCTGACTAATTCGGAATGCAGAGGCATCGGCGGCATTGGAAGGCATCAAACAAGAGATGCAGGGAGCGAGGTCGTTAGCAACCCCACACTTTACAAAACCGCTCCTATTGTAGGCCTATGTAACAAATAGTAGGGTTAGGGGTACGCATCTGCGGTGTTCATGCAAGACTCATGTAGCGGGAGGCAAACACAACCCATAGCAGTCTACAGCTCAAAGTTACATACAGCAGCACAAGGCTAGCCACCCTGTCACCAGGAATTAGCTGCGGTGAATTATGCTTATGACACGGCCTCCACCATTACAATGGGATAGCCGCTGACTACGTCCACGCATCACAAAGTCACTGAATTAACTAAGAAAGGACCGTTTGCATTGACAAACTCTAGATCTGGAAACGTTTCCAGATGTTACCATAAAAAGGAGTTCCACAGTAAATCCAGAAGGAAGAATTCAACATGATTTTGAAGGAACACCACATGATTTTGCCGCTGACTCTGACTTTTACTGAATTGAGCCCTGTTTTTTTGTAACAACACCTATACAGTAGTTGGGGCACAGGGAGAACAGTTTGACGTAGGATCTTGCTACAACGGTCATTTGGGAAACCATGTAGGGTTTGCAGTGGGGAGACAGAAACCAGAAAAAAACTGTTTGCTGTCATTAATTTTCTCATGTCATTAATTTTCAGCCGAGCATGGAGGCGTATGTAAAAGGTTTGGAGGCAAATTCTGCACATGTATCCCCAATAAACACAGCTCCTGACAGCTCACTTACAATGGCCTTAGAGAAATTGCGTAACCTACAGACTAAGATAATGCTGGTCATGGACAGTGGGGTATGGAGTGGTTTGACGCCATGTTTGACAAATTTTTTGTTGTTGCATTGTCATTATAATTTCCATGATAGAATCCAGGTTGACGAAAGAGATGGTCCTCCAAAAAATGTGAAGGCTTGATTTATCAAGTAAGGGTGGAGAAAAACATTAAGTTAGCGAGGTACGACTCTCCCCTACAGATGCTTTATGCCACCATTGCAGTGGAACTCATTTAACTATTTATCTTAAGAGTCTCAAACTATAGGCCCTGAATAGAGCGGCCTGTTCCAAGGGGTGAATGCATACAGTACCAAAGAGCAGCGTGCCTCCTAATAAGGAGATAAACTGTCCCATACGAAACTCTGGCCTCAGAGCCAATAGGGAGGGGGAGCGAGAGAGCGGCATGATTCAAAATAAGGACGTTAATGTATGGGATGAGGGGGCGACGTATGGATGTGCAGAATGGAGCGTATAGGCTGGAGTCTGGCGAGCAGCAAGGGAGCTCTTTAGCAGACCAACTCAGGCTTTGATCTTACTTGTTAAAAGTGCTAATAAAGACTTTATCTTTCATACTTCAGCATTCTCGAACTCTCTTATTTTGTTTAAGTGTTGTTCATCCATGACAGCTCCAAGTTGACCCCTCAAAGCCAGAAACATCTCCAGACCTGGCTCAAATGATCTTGACAGGCCGCAAAGAAGAAAGGAGCCCCCTTCATTCTTCCTCTAACTTTACTTATACTGACTTATAAGTTAACGTTAATCAGTTTATGCTACAGTCAAGGATAACGAGTTAATGCTAAAGTCATAGTTACTCACTGTCTGCTTTATAAATGTATTCCACATTCACATACAGTGGTATATTTGGCAATTGTTTGAATATATTCTTATATAGAAGAGTAGAAGCTTTTGTCATTGTGTCATCATCCATATCACATCTTTATTTCCTCTCATATATGTGGTAGAGGCATTTGTTTTCTTTGATAACACCTGGCACCTTTACTCAAGACTGTGTTTGTCACACATGTAAACCCCTTCAAGCCAGTCATGGTATGGAAAATTTCATCTAATAAGCATTTTGTTTATTATATGTGTTTTATATCAGTTTAATTAATAACAGGTGGGTGGATTTCCATCACCTCACTGCTCTACATCTGATATAACTGTCATGCTCAATGGCCATTCTTTAGGTTGTATTCTACTGAGAATACAGAGAAGGATGTCCATGTTCTGTTCATAGGGAGCTAGGGTCGGGGACACAGGGAAGGGAGACGCTCATTTCTAAGCTTGATGCATTGAGTGTTGTGATGGGTCGGTGCAAGTGGAAGGAATCATTATGGAAATATAACCTGAAACCTGGTCCAAAACGGGCGATCTTTGCAAACCAACTGCAAACCAAATTATTATCGCTTATAAACAAATGATAATAATGGTTTGAATAATCGTTCAAACTTCAGCTTACTCAACCTCTCTAATTGTGTTTAAGTGTGGTTTTTTTTCAATGACAGACACAAAGGTTAAAGTTTGAAAAAAGCTGCCTGTTCTTGTTGTTCTGGGTAATAAGGTGAATCGGTCATCTACCTAAATACCTCACTGCATTTGACCACCCTCTTGTGGTGGCATTCAGAGCTCAGTAGAAGGAAGCAGAGTGAAGGCCTACAGTCGTGTGTTTTTACTTTAATAGAACATGTAATTACATTGGGAGACGTGTTTTAAAATAAATAAATTTAATTAAAACCTTATTGGAGATTTGATGCTATATTACAAGAAGACAGGACAATTGGGAAACAGATATACACCATAGCTCCCGAAAAGTGCAAATAAAGATAAATAACGCTCATAAATGACACAAATAAATGGTTGTATGAGATTTGTGAAAGCACATGACACTACTGATGTCTTTAATGGAAAGCAGGAACTGAGTTCAACCGAGGTCATGAGTTCCCTGTTTAAATACTTCCATTCTCATTGGACACACACCCTCTAAGTCTTCTGCTAGGTCCTCAGGCAGTTCATTCAAAGCTGCAGCCAAGAAAACCAAACCAACTGGCTTCTTTTATTTTGCATTAGTCAAAAATGCAGACTTAGACTTAGGCTAGGGTGACATGTAAAGTGTTAGCTTTTTTATTCCTATTACTTAGTTCTATTATGGAAGAAATTAACCCTATACACTATATGGTAAACTATGATTATTATTAGGCCTATATATCATATAGATACTTTAATGGTAGAAGGTAGCTGATCACCTCTCCCCTATAAGTTAGGTTTGACCTGGCGCCAGGGAGCAAGTTCACTCTGTTCCTATTTTGTGTGTTTTTCAAGGGTAATGCTCACATGTACACCATAATGGTTAATGTATGTTCAAGGGTAAAGCTGTGACCTGGAAAAATATGTTATGCAAATCAACATTTTAAGTAAGTCTAACCTCATATTATGTAAGGATTGGGTATATAAGGAGCAGGACAAGAATCATTCTGGAGTTTCTTTTTCAAACCTCACTCGGCTTTGTTGTTTCTCGTTTGCGGGTTACAATAAAGTCTCTGTCAATATTTGATCCGGACTCTCCGATTCCTCATGCTTTTAGTTAGTTGAAGTGATAGATAATTCGGTTATAGTTTCTACCACACTATCACTATTGGTTATATTATTGATTCGCTATTATTACTATAGGGCAGGATCATTTAGCCAGTCCAGCTGAAAGGTTCTTGGTTCAATCCCCAAAGTCTGCAGGCTACCAGTAGGAGCCCCTGAGCAAGATTCCCCACTTGCTCCTCATTGACTTGTCTCTGTATGTCACACACTGTATCGCCATTATATCCTTTGGACACAGTGCTATCAACCTACTTTGAACAGTATAGATTATGATTGTACATGGGCCTGATATGATTATTTACTTTCCTCATTACCTGACTTGATAGAGTTAACAGTTACCCGGTGCTCAGTCTGTTGAAACATAAAATTCCGCAGTTGATAAACATGTGGAAAAAAAAATAGAGAGAGAGAGAGAGAGAGAGAGAGAGAGAGAGAGAGAGAGAGAGAGAGAGAGAGAGAGAGAGAGAGAGAGAGAGAGAGAGAGAGAGAGAGAGAGAGAGAGAGAGAGAGAGAGAGAGAGAAGTTGCTTGTGCTCTGCCTGTCCAGATGAATTGCTTTTTTTAAGTGTGTGTGAACTTTCTTTGAATTTTGGATGACTTGCATTATACACAATAAACATCCATTCTAATATACTATTCTAATATTTAAATATATGAGTCCATCATTCTTCAGTATTAAGGAACACCTTTGCCTGTGTTTTGGAACATTCCCATAGCATACATTGTGTTTAGAGCTAACTTTCCCATTGCATACATTGTGTGTATGGCTAGGTTCTGTCCCATCTATACATTGTGTGTATGGCTAACTCTCTCATAGCATACATTGTGTATTGCTAGGTTATCTTCCATTGCATACTGCCGTGGCCATTTCTTTTATTGCGACTAGAACAGATGAGACTTCTAAATGTAAAAAAGCTCACAATAGTTGTAGACAATAAATCTATTTTAATGTATGCATACACTAGTCTCCTCGCTAGTAGAATTTGCCCAGAATATAGTTTCACACAGCCTTTTTAACACAGTTTCACCCCCTCTTACAATGCATTTGTATATACTGTACATCATGTGAGGGAAATGTTGAGATACAGGAGATATTTCTGGTATAGATAAAGGGGTCGTTGTGACCGGTCCACCCCAAAGGTTAACAAAGGGGAACTATAAAACACCAGTTAACAGATGGGGTGGCTAGATAACACAACCTGAGGAAATACAGTATCCTGTCTGTAGGGATGGGTACTTTCCTCTTGCATACATTGCATAATGGTATCCTGTCTATAGGTCCTTTCCCTTTGCATACGGACATCCTGTCTGTATGTCTAGGTACATTCCCATATACATGTTTACATTAACCTTGTGAATGATAGTAGACCGTCTTGCTCTACCTGCTTGAGAGTAATGCTGTACCTGTTATAGTATTAAACCGCTTGACCTAAAAAACTACTTGTCGCTTTGACGGCTTGGTCTTGACTTCCTCAAAATGAGCAAAATAATATCCTTTCAATAATTAAAACAATGCCCATAGGTCTGTAAAGTCCTATAATAGCATAATGACATAGAAAACATCCGTTTTATAATCTGATGCTTTATTTTCTGTTCACTGTCAGCTACCTAATTACATAATAGTAAACCATCACACTCAATACAAGTCACTCAAACATTAACACCCCCAGGTATGGGATATATTGGACTAAATACATGTATTTTATTTAATTGTGTTAGCATATTTATGTTTCCCTGGCAGGTTGCACTGAAATTCAAATTGAATAAGAATATTAATATTTTTAATTAGACCTCAGTCTTCATAATGGAGAAGAAGGCACATTGCATGCAACAAACAGTGTAGAAACTTCTGATGTCAGAGATTTAGCACAACCTTCAATCACTAATGTAACTTATATTAAAGAGGAAACAACAATACTTGCAATCACTAATATAACTCCCATTAGAGAGGAAACAACAATACTGTTCGTGGTAGAAAATAACGAGAATTCTCTCACTTCCAACTAATTAAGAGAGCATGAGGAATTGAGGAGTCTGGAGCACGTTTGACAGAAGACTTTATTGTTGAACAAGCAACAACCAGGCCGAGTAGTTTGCAAAGCGCTGCTGGGTGTATATGATCCCTGCCTTTTTATCCTCACACACCAAGTTATTCCCCGTATGGTGGGCCCGCCCACAGCATGCATTGTTCTCATTTTATGGTAAGGCCGGTCAGCCATACATTACTTTAATTAGGCTATGTGGTCAACATCCGCAGATAATCTAATCTAAACATTAGGTTGACGTCAGTACGTCTTGACCCCAGACTCTCCGGCGCCGTGTCGAGTCCCATAGTAGCCTACGCTTTGACCCCAGACTCCTGGCGCCGTGTCAAATCTTTCCTATGAATCCAGAGGTGATAGCTGCTTTCCACCATTAATGTATCTATATAATATATAGGCCTGATAATACTCATAGTTAACATAAAAAGTAATGGTTAATTTCTCCCATAACAGGATATATATATAAATGTTTTAATTTACTTTTAAATGTGTTTTTTGTATTCATTATTTAATAAATAATAGGCTATGTTTATACAATATTCAGCAGATATTTATTTTAAATAAAATAACATACGTTAATCGGCATATATTTTATCATGTTTCCTCCTCTACATGAAATCCACAGGTTCGATGGGTTGTGTTCGGAAAAAAAAACAGTTTTCGATTGTAGCCTATCCCTCGCCTATAGTTTACATACGTAGACTGGAAAGTTCGGCGTAGGCTATATATAGTATACCGATAGCAATCCCTAACTTGTTCAAAGGCATTTTAAATACAATGCGGTGTGTTATCTAATCGGACAATCTTGGCATGCATTAGTTTTATACGGTGCAGCGCTCCTTAATGTAGGTCAAAGTAGGTGACGCAACAGTGTCCTCCTTTGAACCCGGAAGATTATTTCCTGTCGTTCCCTGCAGATGGCGCACAAAATCCTCTCAGGGAGCGTGATATTTCCACACTATCCTCATTTGACCATTATCTAGCGAATCTCGCGCTTGTATCATGTAATGTACCATAATAGCATAACAGTAATTATGTTTATGTTTACTTACATTTCTTTAAAAAACCAAAAGACAACACCGCGTTCAACACACACACACACACACACACACACACACACACACACACACACACACACACACACACACACACACACACACACACACACACACACACACACACGGGCTCTCACACGCCACACACGCACACACACACGCACGCGCTCGCGCACACACACACAAACCCACGTCGCTTCGGAATTATGCCAATAAAAATAATGATATATGTACTTGCCTTTTATTCTATGGTCTTCAAATAAAACCCCACATCGCTAATTGGTTCGGAAAATAAATAAATAAGCTGATCTTTTCCTTTTTTTAAAAGATTTTAATTTAAGAAACAGACAAGCGCGCGCATGCACACCTGTCACTGTCTAGACACGGCGGGGTGGGGGGGTAGGGGGGGGGGGGGAGCGGAGGGGGGGACCCCCACATGACATGTAATTTCTTTATGTTACACCAAGAATATTTTTCAATGCATGTACATTCAGAAAAAGAACACAAGGTAAAGATAATATTCGTCGATATCGTGACATCAAATCATTACTGTGGTTGGTTTCAATTCAGCCAAATAAACCGGCACATTTTTTTCCTGCTAACTCGAGGTCAGCTCGGGACGTTAAAAAATAAATAAATGAGAAAAAAGAAATGCGTAGAAAGTAAGAGACACGACAGACAATCTAGCTTGTTGGTACAGGAAAAATGATGGGCAGCGCCCTCGGCCAATAGCACGCCGCCGTTTCGTGTGTATCGCGTACAGACAGCAGCGCCATCCAATGAGAAGTTCGGACGCGTGACAGACACCGCCGTCTGCACACAGACAGTGGAAGATTTGGGAGTTCACGATCATCAGCTCGAAAAATCTAAACGTGGGGGGGTTTCAACAGTAGTTTTAACTTTAAAACATCCGAGCGAAACAAAAAGCAGCCTAGGAGGTGTGTATGCGACGCTTTTGTCTCGTTTCAAACCTCAACCATAACGCAATCATAACCAGGGCGCCCGCCCTGAAAGGTCAGCCGTTGTACAGCAACAATAAACTATGCGAGGCGATCATCTGAATTCAGAAAGTTTTGCTTTTCTTTTACACTGAGCTGAATGAAATTTGTCCTCGCATAGTGGTTGGTGGTGGTGGGGCTGGGGTGGTAGTGGGGGGGGGGGGGGGGGGGGAGACCCACGACACTCCACAGGCATAATGGAGCTGGCTTCAGCGTCCCAGTGTGTTCGTCGGGAGGGTGTGCGATGCCTTAGGATTGGGGCATATTAACGCTGACCGATGTACGAGCCGTCCTACACCGCTCAAGACAGCGCGCTGCTCCCATCCCAGTGGCTTAAGTGAATAGGCGTGCCCAACCAAAGTATTCGATGTATAGTTAAAAAATGGGAGGGCACACTTGAACCGAGGTCGTCTGTGAAGGTAGGCTGCAGCGTGTGTTTATTGATGAGATGAAAGAAGATGGAAGTGAGAAATGAAACAAAGTAAAGGAACATAATTTAAACTAGGCTTTGCTTTGTCGGGCAAACCGGGGACAGCTGTGGCACGCCGTCGCCGCTATTGAACGAGCTTCGGACCGCAGGTAAGAAATGACCAAAAGTAGCTCAAAAGAGCTCTTCATGTGATGTGGGGTTTGTAATAAAGGGGGGTGATACAATGATTGTAATTCCGTAGAGCGTATACCATGTCCTCGTAAACTTAGTGCCATCCACGCAATACTATGGCTTCTAGTTTGTATCCCGGTTTACGCGAATTATAATCCATCACTATAAAGCACATTCGACAACTTCATTCTTTGAATGGTCTCGGGGCGATTCAAAGAGTTGAAGAGTTTTAACGAGAGAATGAAATTACGCGTTTTTGGAGACTCAATGGCAACTGCCGTGTTTTTTTGTGTATTGTCCGTGTACGTTAGAGTACGCGCTGCCTTGCCACTGCCATGACGCAAGTTGCCCATCTGTCATTATTGTAAACGGGCTCCTGTACATTTAGCGAGCACACGCTTTCAAATTTGTACTACGAGCTGGGCTGGAGACTGGTTTACGAATGGGAATAATGGTTTGAGACCATCACGTCGGTCACAATGTGCCATGGCTGAGCCGTGCGTGCTGCACGCTCCCATTCACACACCGCCTGGAACATCTGTGGTGGCAGACGTGCGCGTCTGGCTTTTAGGTCACTTATTTGAATTGGATGGACAGGTTTCTTGGCGCAAGTCACCACCATTTTGTAAAAATACAATATATATTTGAACCGTTTTATTTTTTGGGGCTTATTTAAGAAACAAGGTTGTTCGGGACGGGAGGACAGTGTCTGATCGTCATGAGCTATACGTTTTTTTTGGGGGGGAGCCAGACAGATGTCTAGCCTACATAGTCTGGAGGATCACTAAATAATATGTTGGGTATTTGGGGAAATTAAATCACGTTAATTTATCTTCGGTAAACAGAAGCCTCCGGATGCGGCGTATTTATATAACAAATATTTATGAAAGGAAAAAAAATCACCCATTGCGTTTAGTTCTTTTTTTTTTGTACGATGGGCCTAAATCAAAACTATCCAATAGTGCATGTTCTCGATTTCCGTCCCGCTGAAGCCACATGAACGATCATTTAGTATCGTGTGTTTATGCATGGATAGTAATATTAAAAGTGGCACATAACTGGGTCGATGTGGTGTAATTAAAGTTGCAATATAAATGCTTCCTGTTTGGCTTTTTTAGACGCTTTGTTGCAAAATATTATTACAGATACGTTGTGTAGGCTACTTGCCATTTCTTTGTTGGTCGTTTATCGCTTCACAGAACTCAAATTTAGTCAAAGTTATGGGAAATCAGTCGCCTGTACGTTGGGCAGTGAATGAGGATAAGTCGAGCATGTGACCCTAATAGCGCCTATAGGCGTATTGGGAATAGCGCTTCACTTTGTGACCAAAAAACCAACAGTTAGAAAACAGGGCAATGCCCTCCGTTAATTGCGTCTACAGTCATGGTGTATGCTATTTCTGAAAAATAATTTGCCTTGCCAATAACAAGCAGTAACCCGCCCGGCCTATGCATGTTTATCGTACAGTACAGTGAGCTTGTGGGTGAATCGGATCGGTAGGCATTGATTTCAAAACCAGAAGTACGATGGTCTGCATGGAGGCTGAATTTAGGAAAAAGTTATCTAGTAGAGATGCAATAATGCAACACAAACACACACGTATGATTCATCTCTACATTATCAATTACCCTTTTGAGGGATTTTTTTTTCTTTCGTTTTGGAGGTTTTGGTTTCAGGAAGCACATAGGTGTTGCATGTTGGCTGGTGTGTTTTGGGATCTTGTGGAGTACAGATAACGTACGCCATGCCAACACGCCTTGGTCATTGTGATGTTCAATAGGAAAAGGCTTCTACTGTACAATATGTGTAGCCTACCGTGCGTTCTGTAAAATGTGCTTTTGTAGTCCATAGTATATCAGGTGCCTACTTGCATTCACTTCAAGCCACTGATGGTTACTTCATATGTATGTATTCCATGCATTTATTAATATTCATAATGCTTTGGCTGTGGCCATTGGCTGTCTTTGTCATCGCCCGAGACGACCTAGTCTCCACCTCATGAATATTCACAACCATGTCCACTGACCAACCTGGCTTATAAAAGAGTAATAAGCACCTATAGCGTGCTTAGAGAAAGACACAAATATACATGGCCACAACAACAAATAAACACCAGGGATATATAAGGACAACGTCCATGTTTGACATTCCAGACAATCATGTAGTAGAAAACGGGAGTGGGTTATTTCCCACTCCCGTTTTGGGTAAGACATTATATACAAGATGTAACCTGTAGGTCTTCAGAGTGTAAAGAACAAGGATTTTATAGAGGCCGGCAGTTGGGAAGGAGTACAGGGCACTGTATAGTGTGTCCATATATGGCCAGGACTATAGGGGGGGGGGGGGGGGGGGCGAGAGAAATGTATAGAGTCCTCATATATGGGGGCACGCCCCATAGGAGCATATTGTAGTCCACTACACAGACTGAGGTTCGTTAATATTTAGTAAAGCTTCAGCTAAACTTTACCTGCATACATACATACACATAACATTGCTCACCGCAACACTCCCTTAGCTACGAGGCTGGTGCACTCTAGGTATGTATCGGGATAGGACGGCCCGTAGTCCGTAAGTTACACCAGGAGAAGAGGCTGAACTCCCTCACCAGGCAGAGAAGGCTTTTTTTCTTTACCGCAACAGCCTCGGACCTGTATCGTGGCTTACCTCAGTCCCCTCCGCCGGTTTCCGGCCCCACCCCAATTCACTACTACTACTACTACCATACGACACCTTCCTCGAGTTGCGTTTTAATGTTATGTATTTCCAGTGCTATGGTGAGCCGGTGAAGGCTGTGGAAGGTGATGGCAGGTTTCGGCGGGTGTCTCCGGCGTCTAGTGTGTGTGGTTGAGATCAGGAAGGCCACACACACACCAACTCTGTTTCTCAAAGTCACACAGGTGATCTGATTCACTAACCGGGCGCCATTGCTTCTTCCCGAGCCTTTTTTTTTATGAAAACTATAGCGGGAGAGAGAGAGGGAGGCTTTATAGCATTCGTTATAATCAGTTGGCTGTATTGACTGGACACAGATGCTTGTTTTCTTCCCTTTTTCACCCTGCCCTACCCACCGTAGCGTTTAACCTCGTCGTAAGGACGCGATTGGTGTCTGGTAACCCACGTAACGTTCTTTACAACAACACACAGTCGGTGTGTTTTCAAGTCTTGTGGCAGCAGATCACACTGTGTCGTTCACAGAGTTGTGTCGCCTAGATTAATGGCATGTCGTTTACTCTAAAAGCGGCACAGTTTCGGTTGAAGTGAAGCTTGAGTGACGTTTGCCTTATTGTTTTATGCCATGGATTGAAGCTACTCTGCCATATTCCAGTACAGACTAATGAAGCGACCTGTGACCCCTGTAGCTGTTTGCTGGATCTCCTTGATTAGGTTTGGCACTTTCTTAAGGAACATTGTAAAGGCCCATAAAATACAAACTACACAAGACAATGCCCACTTTTTTTGACTGTAGAACACACACGCACAGATGCAAAAGCGAACACACAGAAACACACAGTTCCGACAAGTGTGTGCGTGGATCCTGCTTTTGAATAACTATATATTCTAATTGTCAACGTAGTCGTTAAAACAGCTCCGGTACACGCATGCTTTCCGGAAGATTTGGCAACGTTCAAAGGAGGAATTTTCCACTATCCTTCCTTGTTTGTTTTCCAACTCGCCCGTAAGCACTTGTGTGCCATGGAAATTGTATATTTAGATTTGGTTTTAAAAGAAGAATTGGACATTCAAGTCTTTATTTTTAGTTGCTCTCCAAACACATACATGCAGGCCCAGGCATTCAACTGACGTAAAAAATGTATCCTGGATCCTAATAGCTGAGTTGTGTGTTTGCCAAGGTGTGTGTGTGTCCTCAGTTAACCCGACTACCCATATGGCTTCAAGGCCTGCTGAGCGCACAGCACACTGGAGGGGGAAACTATCTGGATGGTATTTTAGAGAAGAAAAAGAAACAGGCTCTTCAGAAACTTTTACCGGGATTACCTATAAGTATTCTATATATATTTATACAACATTATGTTTAGAAACACTGCAATGCTTTGTGTGTGTGTGTGTGTGTGTGTGTGTGTGTGTGTGTGTGTGTGTGTGTGTGTGTGTGTGTGTGTGTGTGTGTGTGTGTGTGTGTGTGTGTGTGTGTGTGTGTGTGTGTGTGATCTTTTGTTGCATTTTGTCCGAGGAGGAAACTGTAACTGTAAACCTTTGCCGGTAAACAACAGCAACAGGAGATAAAAAAAAAGAATTTGGGAGTGTGTGTGTTCGAGTCTAACCCAGAAAGGCAGTGTTTGTGACAATAGGGTCCACTGTGTACACCGGTTAAAACTTAAGGGGGGAATTATCTACACAATAGCATTTGTACTTTGATTGAGCCACAGAAATAAAGTACTATTAGGACGATTTGGCGTGTTTTCTTAAGGATATTGGTCACTCTCGGATCTGTCGGTAAGGACTTAAATGTTTTATAAAAATATGTCGTGCAGACATTTTTCTTTCTGGTCCTCTAGTAGCTGGCCGGGGCTGTGCACAGCCTGTTTTGCAACTCGTACGTTGAGCGAGCACATTTTTTATTTTTTTTCTGTGAATAGTTGCCAGGTTTGCGTTGGAGATTTCATTGAACATAAACATTTATAAGCGGTTAATGTTCAGACAAAGCTAGGGGCAACGTGGCATTCAGAACCTGTTGGGAATGTTTTCTGACCATAGGAGGGGATCACTGTTCTCAACATGGTCAATATTAGACTTAAAACGTAGACTGTTCCACAAACTTCTACGGGTGGATTTCACTGTCTCTGGGACCCAGACAGCAGTTGACGTTGAGGATGTTTTCTTTAGATCTTGTTGCTGTTTAACTTGTTTGGGACCGATTTGGACTGATGTCACAATGCTGCCAGCCAATTTCCTTGTTCTCTGTGTTGGAGCATTCTTAACAATTTGGGCTCTTTAGACATAGCTGGTCCCTTATCTGGCTTGAATTATAGTCTAAATCGAAAATACAATCTAGAGGTTTTCTTGGTACAATTTTAGGCAAGAAAACTCCTTTGTTGTTATAATCACAGTATAACAACATGAAAGAAGAATGACCTATTGGTTTATGTGGCTTCATTGGGTTATGTGGTTTCATTGGTTTAACTAACTAATCTTTGCAGATGTAAGTACAGCAAAGTGATCTGATATCATCAGGTAATATTGGTCACATGAAGCTACCGTAGCAGGGTTAGGTGCTTTAGCTAGCCTGCAGATCATGGGGCTAAATGTGTTAGCAGATGGTTCCTTTCATATGGGTATTCCTGGTTGTCTTTGCGATCTGTGCCAGTGTGTGCCAATTATAGACTAGTTAAATGAGCTAGACATAGGCTACATATAAACTGAATGCCTATGTGACACCCTTTCTAGCTATAAATATACACTATAGCCCAAATGGCCACACACACATAAGTAGTCTTATAAGTGCATGATATGAATTTTGGTTTTATACAGGGAAGGCTGGAAATCTCCTTGGGAGTTTTGCTTGACACTGATTCAAGTTACCCACCAGGCTCAGGACAACGTATGTTTTCCCCTCAAGATGAAATCCATCCTTGACATTGACATTGTCTGTGCAGTATTTAGATGGTATTGTGTGCAGTGTATCGAGTTAAACACAGACCACATCTGCCGTGGAAGCCTGAACTTTGTAGTAGTAGTCTGGCTGTCGTTACAAGCTCCTCGTTTTAAATGCCAAGTCGTTTAGGCCTACCAAAGATCCTGAATTTGCTTCCTTACCGAAAACCATGTTGAAATGGAGGACATGTTTATTTTGTTCTGCTGGCAGAGCCCAACTTGGCCCCTGTCTTTGTGAGACATGATAAAAGAGAAGGGCTGCCCCACCCTAGTTTTACAAACAAAAAATTAATAAATTTTTGCCTTTCCTCATTGGTACACGATAACCAATTTTTTTTCCCTCCCTTTTTTTTTCATTTTTTGGAAGATTTTGCAGTTGCTATGGACACCTGTGCCAAAACGAGTCTCTGTTTGTGCCACAATTGCTTGGGGGTTGGAGCAGTTTTTTGGAAGATCACATGAGCACCAAATGGTTGTGGTTTTTATTTTTTTCCTCTTTTTTTCATAAGAGGAGCTTGTTAATAGAAGGGGAGTCGGCAACGAGGCCGAAAATATTTTGATATTTTGGACCACAGTGGATGGTGTCGCTAATTTCATACATCATAAACAATCATGTGATTCTTTTTATTTTTTTATTATTTGTTTCAGTGGCTAGTGGTACACTTCACCATCAAATACACACCATCCATTTATATATGGTGTCCACTTGCTTTATATAGAGCCATATTTTATGACATTTTGTGTGTGTGTGTGTGTGTGTGTGTGTGTGTGTGTGTGTGTGTGTGTGTGTGTGTGTGTGTGTGTGTGTGTGTGTGTGTGTGTGTGCACGCCTATGTCGGTGTGAATCAAGCGAGCTACAAAAGTAATTAAATTCTCCTGTAGTGGTGTCATGAAGCTGTTGCGTTTGTTGAAACATTTCCATCTTAAAGAAATAAAGACAACGATCGCTTAAATGGATTTTTAATCTGCTGGATCCTAAACACGCCACCACCACCATCGATGCAAGTGCTGGTGTTTGTGGTTACTGGAAGTACACCTATTCATTCACCTAAAACATTTGTAATGATTATTTTCATAGTTTAGTTTTCACTGTTTATTTTCATAGATTAACATGCAGTGCCAGCCATCCACCAATTACATTGTTGTTAATGACAAAGGCAGAGTGCACAGCCACTGTATATTGTAACTCTAGGGGACTATAACAGGTAAGAAATGTTTATCATGAAGCAAACATGTACACTAACGGTCAACCAGCCATTTACACTGTGTGTGTAGTGTAGTATTGTAAAATGTCCCCAACGTTAAGATTATTGATAAAACCCAGTTATTTTGTCACACACACATACACACACACACACACACACACACACACACACACACACACACACACACACACACACACACACACACACACACACACACACACACACACACACACACACACACACACACACTGAAATCTTTCATACTCGTTATTTTTTTAATATGTTTTTGCCTTTCAGTCCGTTAACATTAAAAACCGACCGAGTGTAAATGCAAATCGTCTCGATCTTCAGTAATGGATGGTTGTTAGTTTATATTTACTGAAGTGGGATTCAAGTCCAAGAGTTAATGTGCTGACACTTCAGACACTTCATATTTAGGCCTATTTATAGATATAGGCCTATATCTAGATATAGTTATATCTATATATAGGCATGTGTGTATATATATAATATATATATATATATATATATATATATATATATATATATATATATATATATATATATATATATATACAGGCCTTTATCTATATATAGGCCTGTGTGTGTTTATATAGGCCCAAACACATTACCCAAGATTTTATTATTATTAGGATATTGCATTACTCCGTAAGTTAGCCCAAAAGTTGTGAATATTTGATCACTGAAATGAGGGCGTGGTACATAGGTCAGCCTAATGTGGACAAGGTGTACCATTGTTTATTTCATTTGATAATTTGTTATTTTTTTATACTGAGAGAGCAGTAAATTGGCGGCCAAGGCGTGGACTTTGTTCGCACCAAACGTCCCTAAAAACAAAAATGCCTAATCTTATAGAAACACACCAAGACATGGATTGTGGTGTGAGATAAATGTTTGAGGAGAGTAGGTGTAGACACAAAAAAAAAGAAGAAAATGTGTTAAAAAAATGTGGGCACAATCTTCTCTCATTCCCAACGCATCACAAACAAGAGATTGACAGAATGTAAAAAGCATGCGTGATTCATAGGGAATTGGATCGCCACGTGTAATGTAAATGTATTTTAGGTTAGGAACAGTCTCTGTCTCAGTTCCCTGACACACACACACACACACACACACACACACACACACACACACACACACACACACACACACACACACACACACACACACACACACACACACACACACACACACACACACACACACACACACACACATCCATAGCCTCCAGATCTCAACCCATGCCCTATGGCCCTATTCTCCCTGTCGGATTTAAAATGAAAATCTATGCGTGTATTGTAAGCTGCATTTGCATATTCAACACCTATATTATTCACATGACCGGCACCGTCTCCTCACACAAGCCTGCCTCTTGTGTCTGCTTCTCCCCCCTCTCCCCCCCTCTCCCCCCACTTAAACCCCCTGCTAACCATCTACACCTCCACCCCCTCCTCTTGATTAACTAATGTCTAATTTGATGCGGTATATTTCATGAGCTCGCCGGCTGGTTCGGGCAGCTCATTAATCCGGCGGCCCTGACTGTCTAGTGTTTGTCGCCGTCCGTCTTCTCTCTGCTCCTCTCTCTCCTCTCTTTCCCGGTCTTGTCTGGTTCACTGTCCTCCCGCTTTCCTCTCCACTCCTCACTCCTCTGGTCCTGTCTGGTATCGCCGTCTCCGCTCCTCCTCTCTCCCCTCATCTGGTTTCTCCCTCTCCACTGGCCCGGTCTGGTTCTCTTGTCTCCTCCCCTGGTCCTATCCTCATTTGCTCTCCACGCCTCTACCTTCTCTCCTCCTCTTTCCCCTAACCGGGTCTGGTCTAGTTCTCTGTCTCCCCCCCCTCTCTCTCCTCTTCTCTCTCCCCCTCTGTCTTCCCCTTTCCTCCTCTCTCTTCCTCTCCCCTCCTCTTCTATGGTCTGGTCTGGTTCAATGTCTCTCCCCCTCCAGCCCAGCCCTCCTCCTCTCCTCCTCATTATCTTCTCTCC